>JAHQZX020002101.1:0-99319 GCA_019804575.2 Pseudotulostoma volvatum | reverse complement strand
CCACAGTTGCCACACTTTGCTGGCATATGTTGACATGCTACCCCTGGTTTTGTCGTGCAATTTATCACCTTGCAATTGTGGTCCGCCCGCTCATGTGGTCCTGCACAAATAAAGCACAATGGAGGGAGGGCGCTCCTCACAAGCCCTAAATGACAGCACCGTACTTGCCCGGGGGGGTTATCCCCGTAGCGCACGGTAACCTTCCGAAGTTAGATAGTCCAAAAGATTTTGACCGCCTATTACTAAGCTGAACGGATAATTACCCTCCGAGATCATTTAGTTTCGTTCAGGATGGTTTATAACGGTTTATGATGGTTTAGATCCGGATATTAATAAGCCACCTACCGATCATGTGCGGAATGCGGGTCTTAATACCATGAAATCCATAATGGTTCAGAGGTTTATAAATAGTTTATAACCTATCTTGAAACTATTGTTTTATTGGGAAATATCTATTTTCTTTTATCCATTAACCGTAAAAGATGTTCTAGAATTACTCCGAGAACGGTACATTTATAATATCGCCAGAGTAATGTAATACTACTGAGCGACGATAATACTGCATCTGTAATAAAGCCGCCGGGGTATTAGTACTACTGCGATAGATCACGCAACACTTGAATAATTTAGGATATTTGATTTTTATCCTAGATACGGTAGAAATATTATAATCTACTACGGTCATACCACCATCACTCCAAAGCACTTATCAAGCAAGTTGAAGGTGGTGTTACATATAATCAACACCCCATGGAATATATATGAAAGGTGAGTTGATAAACTCCGGACAAGGTGAAACCTTCACCATGTATAACGGCTCGCAGTCGAAAGAATGCAGCCCGAACAGTTCCCAATCACCTGTACCCGTATATAGAGGCAGCTGAAGGACAGGGTCCAGCTTCGATCGCATTCTAAACCTTTGGACGAGAAGGAATATAAAGCGCCTGTTATTAAGCTGATGCGCAAAGCATTGCTCAATCCGAACCGTAGCGGTCCCATAATTTAGAAAATGTCCGACCCGGTAGGTAAATTGCCGGCCAAGACTAGAAACAATATATATTAATTAGTAGGATATCGAAATTGCCGAAGTACATTACCGATGTACTTACCTATTTGTAAATTTAACTTTACCATACACTTGAATATCGTAAAGGTAACTAGTATAGTGAACATTGTAGGTATGTAAACACGCCTGCCGCAGTTTAGAGAAAAGGTCGTTCGCCAGGGTTCTGGACGAACCCCGTCGGAACTTGGATATGTAAACTATCTGTACACTCGGTTGAGGTCTTACTAAAGATAGATATACTTGTATGATTAGAGTCGCTAACATAATCTGCTTTCAACTCAGTCATATCAGCAGGCTCCAATAGACCACCTTTGCATAACACTATAAAACTGTTGGCAAGACTGGGACAGCGCAATTGAAACCTTGTACTTGTTCGTGGTTGCGATAACTGAACTACACGACCTGTGTATTGACACCACATGTTGTCTAGCGGGTTGCTTTTGACAGAGCCATCGTGAGAGGATTGAAGTCTAGACCTGTACCTTATACTAGTAGCTGCTATTAGATTAGAAGGAAGTTTCAAGCTGAACAACTGATAACTCTGCTCGGCACTCCTTACCAATATTTGGCAGTCTTTTCAGATTATTTATCTTGGACGGATAAGGTCGCCAAGTTACTGTATCGTCGAATATTTTTCGAGGCATATTTGTGTTGTAAACTGGAGCTAATAGCTAATATGTTGCTAGACATCCACTGTAGCAAAGGAATAGCAGAAACAGGCTTAGAGAATAACTTGTAAGTGGAAGAGTAAGAAGCTTGTTGTTCAATGATCGTAGACGCCGGAAATTCGCGTCAATGATTAGGTCATTCAACTAAGCGGCGTTCTATGGCAAAATATAATACCCCACTAGTATTACTTGAGTATTTCATCTGGTAGTAGGTAATCTAATCATAGAGCGAGTACTTTAGTAACTAGCTGCGATTGCACGTTGCTTGAGGGAGGCATCCTAGATGTCGTAGAGAATTTACTGAAGAAAATTAAACCCAGGCTCATGTACTGTGGCCAATACTTTCCAAGTAATTTTTGAAGATACTGCCAGTTGGGAAGTCGTGATCTACAAAGGGAGAACTTATGAAAGACGGCGTCTCGCGAAGGGTAAAAGAACGGTAATCATACAGGCGTCGTAATAATCTGCTCGGAATGATTGAAAAGTATTATAAACAGACTTGGGGTTATAATACTACTATATAGCTACTAGTATAGTGTAAAAATGTATTATCTATCATTTGGTTAATATTTATGATTATGAAGTGACTTGTGAAGATATTGCCAGTTGGAAGTCGTGATCGACAAAGGGAGAACTTCAAGTTACAAAAGACGGCGTCTCGCGACGGTAATCATACAGCGCGTCAACCGATCACGTTCCCTTTAAGCCAACTGCTAAAAGAATGATTGAAAAGGATTATAAACAGACTCGGGGTTATAGACTACTATATAGCTACTAGTACAGTGTAAAAATGTATTATCTATCGTTTGGTTAATATTTATGATAGTATGAAGTAACTTTTGAAGATATTACCAGTCGGAAGTCGTGATCTACAAAGGGAGAACTTAGAAAAGATGACTCCCTTTAAGCCAACTGCTAAGAATGATTGAAAAGTATTATAAACAGATTCCGGTTATATATAGACCATATCCGTACCGGGCTAATCTAGGATCGGCAATATCCGGCAATTTTCCTTTCAAAACCACTAAACTATCTTAAACCGAAATAAACCGAAATAAAAAGCCTAGCCCATTGGTTAAATACCGATAAAATATGGCGGTATATTGTTAAGATCATATGAGCTCTAAAATACAGAAGTCTTGAGTTAAATAGGTCTCTTGTGATGACTGGAATACTCAGCCACTTTATTATGTGACACATATTTGACACAACAGAAGGATGAGCTGGTTATCAACTAGCTGACTCTATTTACAAGGACCGGAGAGATCAATATGACAAGCAACAAGACGCACTTGACAAGCTACAGTCTAAATATGTGGAAACCTGCTTCGACTATAATGGCGAAATCAAGGATTGGTATGAAACCCTGAAACAACAAGTCGGTATAAACGAATACGACATCAGGCAGGAAATCAAGGATACCTACAGACGCGCGGTAAAACCCCTCTCCAAGATGACAATGGATATTGAATCGTGGATTACGAACTGGGAACAGGTTACTCGGATTCACGATCAATTTGTGTTGGAGTATATTCCTGACGACCATCCCTATATGCGAATGGCCTTTTATATTCGGAGACATAATTTAACTCGTGGGCCCAACGTAAGCTGTCGTTGGCGACGTGTCAGATTTGTCAGCAAGGTTTTGTATCAGAAGTTCTAGTTATCAATGGAAAGATCTTGATGTTGCTACGACAATCATGACACTTCATGCTTCATTGCGGCGAAGATATTGATAGATGGTTCTGTGGCATGTTAGAAATGTTGAAGAGCCTCATGGAATCAACAAGTGGTGGGGTCTATTAGCAGGCATCAAAGGGACCATGTATCTAGTTTAAATGAACAAGACAGAGAAAACAATAAGAACAACTTGAATCAACAATACATTTCTCTTTTTATAAAAACGTCAGTAGATAATACGACGCATCTTCGTCTAGGCCACCGTCCTGGAGTACCTTATCAACGCGTCCAAAGGTGTATGAATGATTAACGACGGTGGAATTTGACGCCTGTAGGACCTCCAAAGCAAAACGCCGAATTCGGCGAGAGCCTCGAGATATCAAGAAGGAACTCGGAGCTCCACTCGCCTTGGATTTTCATGACCACGAAGAAGGGGGATACGGTGGATATAAGTGCTTACTTTTGATCACTGATCGTTGGTCCAGCGTGACAGGACTACTACCTCACTGACCGTAAATCCGACGTAATTCTAGCAGCGATCAAACGCTTTTTCGGTATACTAGAGCGTATCAAGTTTGCCCACAGGTAATCGAGTGTGATAATGGGTCTCTCTTAAACGCAAAACAGTCCTCACATGGCTGCAAAGCTACCGATGTGTCAAGGTTGACCCTTCGCCAGCACATATTCAAGAACTTGATGGAGCCGCCAAACGCTCAGGGGGTGTAATCAAGGGCAAAAGTCGTTCAATGCTCTATGATGCTAAACTTTCGGCAGCATTATAGCCTGGGATCGACCGTGAAGCCGTGTATCTACGCAATCATGCGCCATGATATTTCTATAACTAGAAGTCACCTTGTGATCGTTTCCATCCGTATCTGGCTCACCGAGATGGAATCGCCAAGCCTGACCGCAAACCTCGGCAAGCTCATTTCAAGGTGTATGGCTGCAGGGCGTTCGTCCTGACTACTGAATATGAAGAAGGAGAAAAGACTCTAGAGATTCAACCCGAAGGCTTGAATTGGCTACCTTGTTGACTATGGTTTGACTAATATCTATAGGATTTGGAATCCTATAAAGAACATAGTCATTCGGGCAAGGGACGTTATCTTTAATGAAGATGAACGGCAATCTTGATCGTATGTGAGATGACTGCTTACATGTTAATTTGAACGACCTTGCAAGGCTTCTAACAAGCCTAGATATCGCTCAAAGATTTGAGGATAAGCCTGCAAGCTTTGACAGGACCGCATCTTTGTCGGGAACCAAGGAACTCTAGAGTTTACCGATTAATCAGATGAAGGCCAGTAGCTGGCAAATCTTGCTCAAGAAGCCTTAGAGGGAATGGAACAAGTTCTTCTGACTTAATCTTGACATTGAATTCATGAAAGATCAATTTCAACCATATCCAACGCCACCCCAAACGCCGCCAGCTGCCCTACTAGCGGGTGCCATTCATGAAGTGGACGAAGGTCACAAAGCAGACACCAACTTCACTCCATGAAAGAGTGCTTTCTACGCAGGAGCCACGATGCAGGCCAGTAAGACTGCTATGCAACGCCTTAATCATCGACGATCAAGGATTCGAACGATTTCACGGGACAGCAAAACGATCAATAAGGCTCGGATACTGGATTCTTTCTCAACCGAACGGAATAAGCAAGCTACACCGACGAGAACTCCCTCCAGGGCCAAAGCGGCATAAGGATTTTGAAGATCATTTGCTGAGTGCTCAGTTCAAGCAGGTAGAGTTAGATCATTTACGCAGCCACATTCTGACAAAGTCTCGGAGTGAAGTTGGAAGATCTGAAGCTCGAGGCAGTCAGATACTCGACTGCATATGGGTTTACGTTTATAAATTCGACAAGCATGGCAGGCTGGCAAGATGTAAGGCATGAATATCCGTATGAGGCGACTAGCAACCCAAAACAACGATTGGGATATGTATGCTGCAACACTGGCAGTCCGGTCATTTCATATCTTTATGACTATTGCGGTTCGGTTTGACCTCGAGCTCGTCCGGCATACGACGTGGTTAACGCCTTCATCATGCAAAATTGGACGAGAGATCTTCATGAGAATGCCTCAAGGATATTGAAAACCTGGGAAAGTCTAAGTAAAGCTCTTTACGGTTTACGACGATCACCAATACGCAGAGAGCCTTTTTTTTCTTCCTTACAAGTCATAGATTTCAAACCAATTCCGCATGAACCTCGCTGTACGACCTACAATAGTGTGCTCATCTTGATAGTATACTCATCTTCTATGTGGATAATATGGTAGTGGGGTGTAGAAAAGGACGCCAACCAGTAGTTCACGAGCTAATAAAGCAGTTAAAGCAAGAGTATAACTTAGAAGGAGGAAGTGAACTGTAGTGGTTTCTAGGAATTCGGGTGACCCGAGACCAAGAAAAGAGGCAGATTTGGCTTAGTCAAACCTGGTATACCGGTATTGACAAAATAGCTAACCTTGAAGGAACTCAGCAACCAGGTCAAACACCATGGCCCATGAAGAACTTCTCCCGTACGAAGAAAGAGCACCGCCCCATGAAATCAATCTATATTAACACCAGATTGGACCCTTACTCTATGCCGCCATAACTACATCTCCTGATATTGCCTTCGCTACCTCTAGATTCTCACGCTTCCTTGCCAATCCGGGTCCTCAACATCAAAAAGCCGAGTACTGCTGTATCTCAAGAGGTATCGGAACTTTGGATTATGGCTCGGAGGGGATGATAACTTTGTGGTCACAAGTGACGTGTCATTCGCAGACAATTTAATTGACCGGAAGAGCTCTCGGGCATGAAGCTATTCGATGGCTTAATTGGATGGCGTACGAATAAACAAGACACTATGATGACATCAACCAACTGAGGCTGAGCTTCTGGCCTTATCTCAGGTAGCAAAGGAAGGACAATTTGTTGCACGACTACTTCGCGAACTCACCAGATGATCACCGTATACTTATTCACCGTGATAATGCTCAGACAATTCGTCTTGTCATTGAAGAAATTGCACGCTTGCAGACGAAGCTTTGGCACATCAACATCCATAATCATTGGCTGAGGCAAGAAGTGGTCAAGGGACGGGTCCGCGTCGAGCATATGGGGCCCCAAGAATATGATTGCGGATGGATTTACTAAAGCACTGGATCGAGAGTAGTTTATTCATTTCCGGGAACAAATCGGACTCGATATCACGGAGTTGCTTGAGACTCAGAACAAGGACTATATCAACGAGGTGGACAGTAGCATGAGATTCAGGGACGAAGACTGAGACTTTAACTAGGTATGATCTGAGGCCTAGAGCTGGGGATAAGTTTTTTTTCCTTAATTGTATCTTACTTTATTTTGACCTACCTCTTGTTCAGAGGCGGGGTGTGTTAGATAATAGCTTAATCAGCCTGCAGAACTGCCTATCTAGAACGTAGAAAGTGGTCGTTTCACAGCCCGAGGCATCTGGTGATGAACTCGTTAAAACTCAGATCCGATCCACGTACGGATGCGATCTGATGCCAGGCTTAAGGAAAGCGAGATAGGGAAGACAGATGTGCAGCTGGCGTGGCAGGTAACCAGATAAACACGTGAAGAGGAAAAGAGGCGAAGAGGACAAGGTGATGAAAGTGATGAAAGAGATAGGTAATCAGTGATCTACAAGTTGTATAAAACATCTGTCCTGGATTCTGTTAGATTCTACTGCTTATCCAGAGATGAGATGACCTTTGAGGATGATGATCAAGTCTGAGTTCTTGAGACTGACATTACTCTGTGCTAACTTTTATTGATTCCATTCTTCACTATCAGATCGACGAACCTCGCGTCGGATACGATGCTCTCGATCGTTGGGCGGTTCATCGCAGCATACCCAATAGCTTTTATCGTATCACCAAACGGTTTCGAGCGTCGACGTATTTTCGTGACTGGGAACGCAACTACTTGTCTGGACGCCTACCATTTCTCCCTAAGCCGCTAAGATATCCGCGCGGAGTAGCTAACACAGATATGAAAGGAAGATAAAATATACCTTGTTGCGGCTCATCACGCATACATCTCAGTTTCGGAGACGAATACTGGTTCTGGTTGCCTTCCATCATGGATGTTGGCATGGAAGACTCTACTCCAACTCTCTTGGCCCAAACTTGACCAGAGGCCGCTCCCTTACCATCGTGCATCAGTCCGAGTTCAACATACAATCTCTTAGACGATCAGCGCTTCTAGCTCAGCTGAAAGAGACTTTAAATCTAGAAAAAGTGCTGGCTTCGTTCTGGGCTCGCCTACAGGTTTGCGATATCACGCAACTCAAGTCTCTTATAACCAAAGCTGCTATAGCTCCGGACTTAGTGTCTATCATGATGGATGCCTGCCATTCACTGCCGCGAAAGTGGATGCAACGGCTTCCACGGGCCATGTTCGCTTCATCATCAACTTCAAGATCGTCTACACCAACATCAGCTTCTGATGCGGACAATGGTACTGGGAGAGGACATACTAGCACATCAAAGAAGAATGCCAATGAGCGAGATGGAAAGGCTTGTGTCATTACAAAAAAATCAGTCAACATCAAGTGGCTCATATCTATCCTTACTGTCTCATAGAGCCTCCAAATACCCAAACGGCACTTGACCGTTATATTCCTAATATTTGGAAGTTACTATACGTCTTTTGGGACGAAGACAAGGTCACACGTTGGCGTTGTGCCATCTTTCGTGATCCTAATGACCCCGAGAAGGTTTGTGATGGCTGTCATAACATGATTTGTTTGAGAGATGATATATATTCTACGTGGGCGAAGGGAGCGTTTGCTTTATGTCCAGTTTCAATCTCTCACGACCAAAAGCAACTCCAGCTAAAATTCTACTGGCAACCAACGCAAACACATGGACCAAATGATTTTGTCGAGATTGCCAAAATACCTCCTTCCTCAAACGATCTGATTGAGGTTGCGGGGAATACTATTGTATTACGCGGGGAAGGCAGCCAGCAGGTGTACACCCCTATAAAATCTGGGTATTCGTTTACAATAACAACCAGCGATCCGGAAAGGCTACCTCTTCCAAGCTTTAAGCTGCTGGAGATGCAGTGGGATCTTGCTAGGATAGTTTCAATCTCCGCGGCCGCTGAAGCGCAGGAAGACGTAGATTACGATGATGATGAGAATGATGACATGATGCCTCCATCTGAATATTCTCGTCTTAATGTGTTAAATTGGATCCCACCTCCTCCCAGGGGTTTAGACTCGGATGGCGGGAGTGATGACAATTCGATTTCAAATCACTTAACAGCTGGCGTGTTAGGATCCTGACTATAGTATACGGTATGCTGACTGAATGAATCTACTATGGTCATTCATTAGGCCTTTTGGCGTGGGTGCAGTGGTAAAGCCAGCGACCCGCTGCCTCACATGGCACCTCTACTCAGCCCTTACCTGAGAAAAAAGCAGTCCACGAGTGTGTAATGACGGTTTGCCTGTATCTTAGGATATTTGCTAGCCTATAGCTCACCTTTCTAGGGTGGCAGAGTATATGAACCACTTCATCAATAGCCTAGTATGCTTTCTTGTGCTAAGTGAGCTCTCCTAATTTCCTCCATTCTTCTAAAGAGATACCCTCAGCACCATGACGATGGTGAAGCAAAAGTAGAAACCCGGGAAGTTCTTGAGCCTTTTACTTAACCCACTTGTCATTCCCTCACAGCCAGTTGTAATGTTCTTTAGTGTCCGTATCAGATTTATAAGTAGGAGCTTTTAGAATGCCTCTGGTTTTGCCAGGCCAATCATTCCTTGATGTCTAGTTCTAAGACATCCCACTGCCTTGTCGCTCCCAAATACATTCATCGCCTCTTCTAATGCCTGAGTGATACGGATGTAGGAGCTCTCACATTAAGGATCTTTATCTATTATGAGTGTTCTGTGCCGCTTGCAGTGAGTGATATGATTGCTATTGCAATAGCATAGAGTGGTTGATGATGTCTGTTTCTTTGTTTCCAGGCGTATTATGTAATCTTACTCCTCCTCCCAACAACTTTTGGGATCGAATGATCATGATACGCTGAAAGTATAGAATATATCTGACTTCCTGAGGTGCAACAAAGAGGCTATAGTCGACCCGATCCTCAGTTCTTCACCTTTCCCCTTCTACAGCTGTTATAATCAAGTCTTTCCCACAACTGAGGCTTCCTTTCCATAATGTATGTTGAAATAATGTGGGGTTGCCACAAGGTATTCTAGACCGCCTACCCTCCCGGATTAGTCCAATATGCTATCACGTGTGCACACCTATTTATGGTTGTGGCGCAAACTGGGTAAAAAGGTTAATGTGCTCTCAATGCAAACAACCTTGCGAATAAGGCCTGCCATACTCTGTCTTCTCTATATATGCCTATCTAGCTATGGTTTCATTTCCGTGAGCTAGTTTGTTTTGTTATCTGTAGTATCATTGAACTTTTTTAATAGTTGTTGAGCTTCCCCGACACAGCTATCACATCTCCCAAGGACTCGGCTTGTTCTTATAATATGCCAGCTGGCGTGCCGTGGTTGTCGCATTCCGGATTTGCCTTCCATCCACATTGTGTTTGGCTAGGTCTTCCGCGTGCCTTTTCGGGTCATCAAAGTCGATGTTGTTGTGTTCTAAGTTAGCTAGTCGATCTGTGAAGTGCTTCCAGGTCTTTCTTCTCTGGGCTTCTATAAACTAGGGGACTCATAATATAATGCGAGTTAAATTCGGGACTTGAAGGCTTCATCAAACGTTCCCACACGATTGCTGGTGAGGATCAGGATGTCTGTAAGAGTAAGGATCATCTATGTGATGCACACACTAGATGATTGCTAGATGAAGGACACGGAGTCAGAATGGGAATTCTCTTTTCCTTTTTTCCTTTCTCTTTTTCAGTGACAACTTGACTATCAACTTGTCCATTTTCTTAATGTACATAATACCAATCAGTTCTTGTGCATTACCACAGGTCATCATCTCCCATGGACAGCGACCCCTATTCTTACATCATCCTTTCTAGCTCTTTAAGATGGCTTATCATCAAAATAATCGAGAATACGTAAGCATCCTGGTTCAGATACTGTGTATGTTAGCACTACTATATTCAATGGATGAATCCGGATAGCGGGATTACCTTTTCCACACCCTCTGGCTTCGTTTTTGAATATCTCCACAAGTAACACGACACTACTCTATATTGTAAGAAAACTATTTTCCATATATGACATTAGTAAACAGAGAAATTACCTTTCAGCGACCAATGTGACGGACTAGGGTCGGGTATGGGTCACATGACCCACAAGTTGTATATCTGTCCTGTATTCCCTTCCGGAGTTCTGTTTCTCTTCCATTCTTTCTTTGCCTTTGGATTCTTGTACAGATCACCCCTTAGCTTAGTCCTCAGGTTTTGGTCCATTGCCATTTCCTCACTGGCTGTCCAATGCTTCGAAATGGTTGCACTGTTTTTGACTCGCCCAAGGATGCCGGATTCTGAGTCGAAAGCCTTATCAGAATCCGACCGTTTTCTAGTGTCTCGTGCTCATTTTGATTCTCAGGCTGAGACTCAAGCATCAACTCCCTAAGCTTCATTTCGGAAACAAACTCTTGCATTTTATTTTCAAGCGTTGCAGCTTTGAATGTCCCATCTTTGAATGCCCACTTTCTGTTCTTATTTGAGAATATGACACCCGCGAGCGAGTTGTAAGTCCGCAAAGGCCTCGTGAGTTGTAAGCGCGATGAGCCTATGAGAGAGATAACGTTAGCACAAAACCCTTCTTACTTCGATATGCACTTGTATCCAATGGCTCGGAGTCAACGACAGCAACATACCCTCTTGCTAGTCCCTCCAATAAGGCCAAAGTAGTGGCCAGGCCTCGGGGGTTCTGTAAGCCCCCTACCGTACTTGATATGGTTTATAATTTCATCCAGAGTCAGTAGCTCACATACCTCTCGGATGTCGCCTTCATCTGCATGTGCGTTGACTCCGAGTCATTGAATACAAGTGCATATCAAAGTAAGAAGGGTTTTGTACTAACATTATCTCTCTCATAAGCTCATCGCGCTTATGCTTGGTCGGTTGCAGATGACAACTGACGAGGCTTTGCGGACTTACAACTTGCTCGCGGGTGCCGCCATATTCTCAAGTAAGAATAGAAAGTGGGGACTCAAAGATGGGGCATTCAAAGCTACAACACTTGAAAAAAAAATGCAAGAACTTGTTTCCGAAATGAAGCCTGGGGAGTTTGTGCTTGTCATATCAAACCAGAAGAACAAGGGAAAAGCATTTATCTGTGCCATGCCGGTAAGTGATCTTGCCCATCCTCGACGGCTCCGAACATACTCTGTCAGAGAGCTCGCCAGTGTAAACTGCGAAATCTGCGAAGCGGCTCGTGCAACAACCGTCGCGCCTACATTCTTCAAACCAACCGCTATCGGCATGAAGGTCATGCTAAGGAAGAGTTCATATCGTCCACAATAGGACTCAGTAATTTAATTAAGAAAATAAATCATAAGAAACTAGAGAAGGAGTTCATCTTTGTTTAAGAAAATTTTTATGCCATCCCGCACGTGGTAAAATCATGAAGATCGGAACAATTAACTGGCTTAAAATATGTTAGGATGAGCCGAGGTATTCGGAACTAATCCCTGGTACACTAGTGGCTAAAGACATGACGGATACGGATACGGATACGCACAGATTCATTTGCTAGTTTAAGGAATTTCGGAATTGGCCACAACACTGCGACAGGAGTCATGGGAGAATCATCATCATAGTACGTCATGAGAAGTGTTTTGCCTCATGATCCAACTCTCACTTTCCTTTTTTCTTGGGTTGTCCATGGTGTTATTTTGTTGATGATCCATTGGATAAGAAAGCAATTTCCTAGTTTGTACATAGTGATGAGTAAGAGAGCTTACAGGAAAGGCCTTACTACTGTTAGATAGATAAAATTTTATCCCATGGATGATATGTGCACAGGGATCTTCCCACCGAAGGAACACGTGGTTCACTGATTTGGTCATCCCTTTTTGCTGACCAAAACCCAGCTCCATCGCCGTTTTGGACATCCGTCAGTGGACAGGTTATGCAAGGTATTGGAGCGCTCTGGTCACGATGACATCGACAAGCAAACAATCAACTATCTCACTAAGTACTGCCCCCATCGCTAGAAGTATAGAAAATCTCCTGTCAATGTACAGTACATGTATACAATACATAATATCGGTGAATATGGAGTGATTGAAGTTAAAATCTTGATCTTCTTGTCATGTAAACTTAAACCTGCCTGGCGATTTTCTGTGCTTCTGGCAATGGGGGCAGTACTTAGTGAGATAGCTAATTGTTTGTTTAGAAGCTGCTATATAGCTCAGGCTTCGCTTCACAAACACGTTTACACAAAATAGTCAAATCTAATCTTACAATGTCTGTCGCGGGATCAAATTTCTTTAAGCTAACTGCCGGTTTCGCCACAGCAGATCCGCAAGCGCTTTACCACTCCTGTGCGGCCGACAGTAAAGATGCCCAGCGAAGCATGAGGATGACTTCTTTTTGTCCATATATCGTATCTAATCCGATTTTTGCTTGTGCGGAAGGTGACGGAGCCCTTTGTTTATTGCCCCTGTAACCATGCGAAAAAGAACATCTTTAACTGTCCAGCAATCCCTTTCATGGAGTTCGGAAAATACTAGTATCATACCAACTCTTTCTGGAGGGTTACATCCTCTAAGATATTCTTTGCATCACTTTGGTATCCTCTCGTTTAGAAGTGGGATTTGGCTGCGGTTGTGAGTTCCTTTAAAGGAGGACATTGAAATAGCGTCACACAGCGGAGGCAACGCAATTCAGAAGAGTTATCTCAGGGACCTCCCGGCCCCGGGATGGTAGAAACGCGAGCCTGTGGAGCGTGGAAGTTAATATAGCCTATGATGGTAAGCAATAATCCTGCTGAGGGGAGAACTCTTGAACTACCCGTTTGCTGTTATATATGGTCTTAATCTGAGCTTTTGTGCCTTAAGATAACTCACCCTAACTTACCGGTCAAACTAGACTGTTATATATGGCCACTCAGTACTTATTTGATCACTGCTAACTAGCCTAGGTTTTTCTTTTTAGTCCAGTGGTTTAGTTTGATGACTACATGCATGTATACATAGGAGAGTATGTCTGGCCGGATGGGGGGGATTCACAGCATCAGTACGGATCAAGGATGGCCCCGTTCAGAGTCAAACCCTCACTTTTGGTGATGGTAATATGACATATGCGAGGTGAGCCAGGAGCTGCTCACGAGCACTAGCTAAGCATCTTATTAGTATGCAAACACTGGATAGTAACTACACGATAGCTCGACACCCGGAATCGCAAAGCCTCCAACGCTTTTCCACTATTAGGGAAAAGAGTGGCCATGAAACGTAGTAGTAATATAAGCCACGGATTTCAATAGGAAATCATTGACTTAACCGGCGGGAAATAATCTTCATATCTTAAAGTATTATCTGCTTTCTCCCGACCCAGATCCTAGCCCTTCTGGCGTCGCGTACTTCGTTCTGCGCAGGTTGAATGCGCACGGTTCCGCAGGCGTTTTTAGTGCCGCGTCTAATAATTTACTAAGTCTAGAATTGGCAACCTGGTAGCAAGGTGGTCGTCTACTTTAACCTGGCGGCATGTCAGTATCATTGTACTCCATCAACCATGCTCCTAAAGAGCCAGAAGAAGAGACTAATGGAACCACAGGAGCCTGTACTCGATTAGAAGAGAGTCCGAAAGAAGAGCCGAGCGCTGGTTGAGGCTGAGAAGCTTGGTGATGATGAGTCTGATGAGGGAGGACAGAGTGAGCAACGATGCTGCCTCCACAATCGCTAACCAGGCTAATAAGTCAAAACCTCAAAAGCCTTCATCCGAAGAAAGGAAATAAGTCTATGCCGCCCTCTCAGAACAGCCTGGTATACACGTTGCTGCCGGATATTTCTAGCAGGGAGGGCGATCATATGCTCCTTAAGCTTGAAGACTTCGATTTACATTATCCCGGACGGATCTGCCAGGGATATAGGGATCGGAACTGACCAAATGGCCTATGACCCCATGCTAATTGGCTAGGTAGCTTGCTATGATACAACTTCGGACCCCTCTATACTTAGCTGTCATTCTGAAGTGGTCCGATTGCTGGGTAGAGGAGCGGATTTCTCAGCGGCTGATAATGATGGATGGATTCCTTCAAACTCTTAAGCTTGATATTTAAGTATGGTATGGTGCCGGACAAGCACTTGAAACCACCACAAAAAACATACTAGTACCTTCAACAAGAACCGAACCTCTGCCCCAACAAATTAAGATTCGGTATCCGTAGAATTATTATTATTTCGATACTAGAGAATAAAGTTACGGAAGACAGGTCGGGTTTTTTTGCGGGTCTCGCCTCTCCCTTCGTGAGATGAGGCTGAAGATTCTCAACCGGGCTTGGAAAGAAGCCAGACTTATACCATCGTCATCCCCTTATAATTCCCAGTTCTTAGGCCTGTACATATATTTACTACGCATCACGAAAAAAACTCTCTCTCTCCAAACAATATTTATACTCTTCCACCGTGACATTACTATACCGTTATTATTGTGGCTGATTACTAGTATCTAAGGCCATAGCACAGAGTGCTACACCTACCACACAAGTCAGCCATTAAACTTATTATCTTTAGACGGTCTAAAGCAGATTTCCCAATCATATCTAGCCCTGAACTAACCACACGTAATTAATGGTGGTATCCGCTGTATGGTGGGCCCACACTGTAAATAGACCAGACTATGTACGGTACCTCTTCTCTTTCTTTCTTCATACTTTATCCTATTATTGATATAGCATACGAGCTTTTTACCTCTCACATTAGATTTGGCTGTCTATCACATAATATTAAGTAAGTAGGTACGGTACCGTATCACCACTTTACCTTTTATTTCACCCCCCCCTGTCAGTTTGAGCCTGGCTGCATAATTACTGTGATTTCATGACTGGATGATATGATAATAAGTGTATTATCTATGCCTAATAATTTGATTAATTAATTAAGTCCATACTAACAACCTCCGACTGCGAAAATTGGTGCGAAATCCAATTACTGCCATAATCAAGTATAGAATAACTGTCCTTATATTATCAGAGTAAACGTAGGTAGGGCCGGATAGATATTTTTGCTCATCACCAGGGACGTGGTGAATAGCTAGGTACTATGTATCCGGGTTATTTCGACAGAAGAGAAGCGAGCTCTGTTATTTCGTGTTCGCTTGCCCCTGGGCTTTTATGTATATTATATTATATATATATATATATATATATATATATACATAGTTATACCTATTGATAAATGATCCCGATGTTTTCATTGATCCAACAAGCAACAATTCCGCTCAGCTTAAAGTTAAAGATTGCATATGCTACACTAGCTTAACCCAAACGGGGTTGACTCGAGATCTAAACTTTACACTAAACCTTAGAGAGATTTTACCTTTTCGCCCAAAGGTGCGCCTTCCCTGACGCGCCAGCAACATGTGACCTTCCCGCCGGAGACTATAGTGGATCTGGTTATAATATGTAGCCTTTATGTCTAATTAATTCATTAATAAGTCATGGGACTGAGCGCGCAGGCGGTAATTGCGCCTAGAATGTACATGTACATATATAGTAATATGTCATAGTACTATGAATAAGGTATTACACTAGCTAGGTGGGTACCCGTCCGTACTATGTGCTATAGTTTGTTTCGATTTTGAATATTGATATAAGATGATAATAAGCACTAAGTACCTATCGCTTATTGCCGATTCTAATAAAAACGGTGATCGTCACGAGTTACTATACTACTACATAAATATTCTATATCATACCTTATCTAGGCTTTTAGCTGCAGTAGTATGATAGTCCTGATGTAAGCTATGATATGATATACATGTATCATAGTAGCTCATGCCATCTTATTACTAATTATAGGTATACACGGAATGCACTTCAGTTGAGTGACGTGCATGAAGCAAAAAGAAAAGAAAAAAAAAAAAGATTGCAGGTACTGCCTAGTGACTAATGAATGAATCGATGGGTACATGTAACTAATGAAGAACGATACTCACCTAGTATACAAATTAGTAAGTAGGTATGCATGGCCAGCTTGAGGCATATTATGTATGATAGTAGGAGAACCGTAGAGGTTGAAGTTTGTGTCATTATTGGTGCCCCCAAATCATGAAAGATTGATTGTCCAATCACGACTTGAGGGGTGGTTGGTATGATTCTGGGTATGTAGGTTTAGAATCTCTTTTTACTTTTTTCTTGTTGAACTTGGTGAGATATGATAGTATTATTTTGGCACCGAGAGCATTCGAACCCACTTTGTTTACATGGCTGATATGAGATGTAGAGGGCATCAAAAGCAAAGTAAAAAAAAAAAAATTAATGTACTTGGAGAAAGAAAGTCAAGATTTAAAAGGAAAAAAAACGAGATTGTTCCATGAAATAAACACAAGCTGATAACGCCGCCAGTTTGTGCAGTCTATCATATTCGAAAGGACGAGTGGCGACGGGACCCGGAAGGGTTCATTATATACCTGAAACAAAAAAATGGAAGTTAAAGTCTGACAAATCACTTGTTGGTATACCCCACCTGTACATAACAGCGACAATTGCATTAAATCAAGTCCACTTGGCGGTTGAATGAACCAAGCTTCCGCAAATATAGCAGGTCGATAGAGTCGTTGCGATGGCGTAAATTATTGATATGCATAAACATGCAATCCTTCCAGAGGTCGCGATTGCGCCAATCCGATCCGCAAGCCAAGAAAGCCAGAGATTAGCTCATTTGCCCCCCGGATTAATGTCCTTGAAAACCACAGAGAATCGAAAACGTTAACGCAACTCCAAATGCATTAATATCAAGGGGCTGATCACGATTCCATTGGTGTTCTCGGAGAAGGCGATGGTTGAAAATCAGGTGTCGTCTAAATGCCTACGGAAATAAAAGCGGTTGACAAATATACAATATCATGTCAGCAGGAAAAATAGAGCTTGGCTGAAAGAGCCAAACTTGCGAGCTTTTTGCATGGCTCTATTTGAATCCGATGGGAAGTAAGGCTTTTTGAATTTGCGGAAGAACCGCTTACAGATAGCAACTCACGACTGCTCTATTTCGATTCCACATTCAAGACGGTGGTCGGCGGTTGGAACACGGTTACAATCGTGGAGCAGAACTAACTGCAGTATTCGTACCATGTCTCGGAGGGAGACAGGGCAGAAGATCCTTGTCTTTCAGTGCACTCATTATTGACTCTAATCCATCATCCGGGGGGGTGGTGCCGTAACATCGTAAATTAGTGCGTGGAAAGGAGGGTATTTCGACATAAGAAAAAGAAGAAAAAAATAAATGAAGAGCAAGGCCAGGTCTTTAACTGTGAATAAGTCCCTACCATGTGCTTGGGCGCCTTCGATGGAATGGAAGCGGAACCGAGATCTAAAGGAGATATGTTTTCGACTGCTGAATGAAGACGGGAAGGGCTCCCCAACCAAAGGGTGTAGATGTTACTCAGGCTCGGGTTAAAATGGAGCCACCTTGTCCTGATGCACCAGCCATGCCGTGTAGTCAGAAGAAAGGTTGTATGCAGTGTCACGGGTTGATCTCGACCCCACCGTGAAAACGTGGAATCTGAAGACGGCCAAAGAATGAATTTGGCCAGCTAGATATCAACCCGCCTATCAGGGCAACCCCGGGGTCTATGGCTGGATATTGGGTTAAGGCTTTGAGCCTCGCCCTCGTGACGTTTGCGAAGCGGAGTCCTGGAGAACATCAGGAGCCCGTGGGCCCACCATCCAGTCTTCCATGGCAAGCCAGTCACTCCAGCTTCTTTCCGCGGCTTCAATCTCGGCATCCATCGGTGCTTGGAGTGGGCGCAAGAATGGAACCGTTTCCAATGGCAGAATATCGTAATCCTTTTTAACTGAAGCCCATCCACCACTTTTCGCGGCAAAGAGGTAATTGCGACGTTCTTGCTCATGTAGCCGCCCAACCCCGGTGCCCCAATCATCCCCGAAGAACCCTGACAAGACGCCAGGAAAGTCCATCCCCGTTGCAACGAGTCGGCGAATGTAAGGAATTAAGGAGACGGAAGACGGTAATGGTAACGTGGGATCGGAAGCTGAGGAGGGTTGTAGAGGAGTCGGGGAAGGCGCAGACGAATTGAAAATGGGATTGGGTTGCCGCTGATACGGTAGGCGGATATTCAGAAAAGCGGACATAGCTTGCACCGGGACACTATGCTGGGCATGGTCCAAGAAGTACCGCTGACAGTTCTGATATCGGGGATACCATTCAAAAATGTCAAAATTGGGATGTTCATGGCCCCGAGATGCTTCTGAGAACTCGGCCACGGTGTCAGGATTGAACCGATGGCGACTCATCTTAGGACGGGTGTGAGAAGGTG
This sequence comes from Pseudotulostoma volvatum, assembly GCA_019804575.2. Lineage (NCBI taxonomy): Eukaryota > Fungi > Ascomycota > Eurotiomycetes > Eurotiales > Elaphomycetaceae > Pseudotulostoma > Pseudotulostoma volvatum. The sequence goes on along the minus strand of JAHQZX020002101.1, from coordinate 80,463 downwards.
GATTATCGGCAGGCTGCCTGCGGGGGTTATATATATATCTCAGTCTCTCAATCATTAGAAGCGCTCGGTTAGGAGGAACAGCGGACAAGAATCGGTTCCGAGAAAGAGGGTTCGGGTTTAATAAAAGCGTTTGGAGGGAGGCGAAGGAATTGATGGATCATGGATTGGAGAGAGGAGGGGAGGGGAAGGAGGGGGAAAAGTTACTTGTTGAAAGTAAAAACGTTCCTTCCTCGACGGATCAGGGCTGCGAGTCTGGATCGGGCCAAAGGGGATGAGGAGGACCGGACGGGATTAGGATTCCTAAAGAAACGTAAACCCCGGCCAGGACGACTTTCATTCGGGAACATCTGCTAGCGGGAGTCTGGCCAGATGTGGGAGATCCAACGCTGGGAAAAAAGACATCACATTGGAAGGATTGTTGGACAAAAGAGCGGAGGAAGAAGCATCAGACAGGGTCGCGATTGACTTTATGAAGTCCTAGATCATTCGAAGATTCAGAGATTCTTTTGAAGCTGAGGGGGGTGGAGATGGAGGTGGTGGTGATGATGGGTGGTGGATGCTGGAGGAAGTGGTGGTGATTGTCGGGTGGCCGTGTCCATGTATTCCGGCGCATGCCCTTATTTGAATTGAGGTTAGTAGAGGAGGAACGGGGGTTCGTCGCTGACGAACTGTAGGATTGACGCCATCTGCGCGGCTAGGTCTGCCAGGCGGGCGACAAGAAGCTGTGGGATGGCGAAAAGGAAGGAAAACAGGTGCAAGGTGGACCGTTTCTGTCCTGGACCTGACTTGAACTGTCCGTTTGATGGGCTCCATCGACGCGTGGAATGAAATCTGAGTGGTCTAAAGGGAGCGATCGAGCCCTCCAGCCGCTAGATCGCAGATAACTTAAGCCGTCGAGCAGCTGTGGCTTAGGGCAGGGCTGGAAAAGTCTCTCCTGCATCGGGATTCGTCAGCCTTTTGCGCGCGATCCGGGACAATCCCCCTTTGCGGCTTCATTTCGGTCGGTTTTGGGGGGGGAAAAAGCTGGTGCGGATGGTGAGTCTGTGCTTCCCGATAGGCCTTGACCCCTGCATCCGCGTGCGAAGGAGATCCCGAGGATGATCGCCGCCATCATCTTTCGCTCAAGCTGGTTCCTGGAAATTTCACGAGGGGGCGCAACGCTGCTAAACTGGACTCGACCGCTCTGTTTCGAGGATCTACAATCGAGATGCCATTTTTATCGATGGGGCCCTTGCGCCAAGACGGGCGCTTCCAAGGTCAGCTGGGCATCGGTTCGACCAGCACATGGGAAATAAAACGTATGTATGTATGAGCCGGGATCAGCAGGGTAGAAAATATACACGGGTCCTGGGACTAGTACTATCATCTGAGAGTCTGATCTCTGCGTGTCCCGACGAACGGATTAGAATCATCTTCTTTCTCTATCGATCAGATTCTGGATGGAGCAGAGAGAGGGAGCAAGAGTCAAGAATCAAGAATCCAATCGAGGAATAATCAGGATTAGGATCACGATCCCTCTATGGACTGGTTTTTTTCCTCCGTGATATGATAACTTATGATCGGATCTGATCTGATATGGTCCATTCTGTGTCCAGTCAGGCCGGTCTGGGTGGATCAACGAACCATCATCAACCCCATCCACCCATCCAACCCCCGGTTGGTCGGGTTAGACCAACCATGGAGCTGAAAGATGGGGAAACATGCGGTACCCCGGTACGATCTCGTAACGTTATATCTGCAGTCGCGATGGGAGTAGAAAAAAAAGATTGAGAAAAAAGAAAAAAAAACAAGCAAGGGTTTTCCAGAAATCCGGGAAAGATACTGGCAGAGAGTTCTCTTCTTGGGAGCCTGTGAAAAAAAAAATCAAAAAAACAAAAAAACAAAAAGAGAAAAGAAAAAGAAAAAAAAAAAGTTGACTGAAGAATTAGGGAGATGGCAGCTGGAGATCGTCATCGTATCATCTCCAAAACTTGAAGTCGAGAGCGGTTAGAAAAGGATCGACGAACTGTTTCCGCATGTGTGTCCCGAACTCGACCGCGTTGATGGTTTTCTGTATGATCCGATCTGATCTGGGGCTGGTTCTGCCGATACGGGGAGGCAAGAATAATAATCCATTTTACAGATCCTGTTGGGATTTCCCGCTTACCTAATGAACCCGGGTTGGCTTACGATACAGATACACATTTTGGCGAATAGCAACAGAATCCCCAAAAGGGAGGCCTTCGATTGGTGGCTGGAACGGGTTGCACTTGCTTGAAAGGAAGTTGAAGTTGTCTGTTCTGCAAGGAGAGGGGAGATGGTGCGCTTGCGTTCATGTACCAAACCGCAAAACGTCCTTCCTGCAGATTCTCCCGTGCTTCGCACATACATGGCACATGTACATATACATACATACATTAGGTAGGTTACTCATGGACGACCCTCCCTCGATGTTGAATCTATGAGGTGATCTAGAGACGAACCGGGAACACTCTGTCATCCTTGGGAGTGGCAGTACAACCCACAAGATTTTCATTAATAATAGAGGTATCGGAGGATCGAACTTGCAATTCATAGAATATCCGCCCATTCGACTCTTCCAATTGGCTGGACGGACTAGGCTAAAACTACTTGGGCCAGATCCTGTCGTTAATCTTCACCTCCAGAAATCTCGACGGCGATGCCTACAAAAGGGATGCTCAATTTGCCACAACCCTATTGCAAATAATTCATGCTTTTATTATTATTGCTTGGAGATCATTATCGTCAAGATAATAATGATAATATGTACTTAGTGGATTTGCAGTAACGAAGATAGTAACTTACGGGCGTATAACTGGCGCGTATTTTCGCACCAGAGCTCCCCATAGCAACATGGAAGTTAGGCGCCATTCCGATTTAGATAAGACCCATACCTTGTTACAAATAACTTAGTTTTAAACTATAACTTACTAGCACTACTATTAGGAGAGGACCTCGTATTAAAGTTCACTTCAAAACATAAAATAGTTCGATGTATATAATAATAGATCAATTCAAAATTACCGCACGTAGCGATCATACTATACTATTCACAGGGAGATAGTATATATGTAGCTCTTGGTAGAATAACCTAAGAGCCACCATAATTCCCTTTTCTATGAGGCAATTATTATAGAATATAGTAAGTAGGTAGACTACTGTAGGGTACATGTAGTGTTTCTGACATATGCGGGCAATGCAAGCTGGGACAATGTTTTTTTCTTTTTCTTTTTCTTTTTTTTCCGGGTGTGTATGTATGTACCTCTAAGGTTGCTGTGACACCACATATCTAGATGTTATTATTGTTGAGCTTACCATGAAATTTCATAGAGAACTCCGATGGTGATGCCGCATTGTCCCCCATGAAATCGGTTGTAAGTTCTTCTATGATACATATACCTACCTATATGTACATAGAGGGATGAATCAATTAGAACTAATAGGCGAGAAATTATTAATCGCATTTCGGGGAGGCAGCCGCTCTCTCGTCTTTTGCATTAGGCACAGGCTTATTTTAAGACACACCTATTTGGTCAACACCTCAAGATCCTTTTCAACGCTCGCGGTTTCTGTATTGCATTTTTGATCACTGTTCACCTTGCATTATCGCAGATGATACTATATAATTATCTTATGTACGGGTCTTTGGCCGTTGCCAACTTATGCTTATATCTATGATATAATAGGTACATTAGTATGTACATAGCTAGCGCTAGTGCATTTTTGTTATGCCTGACATTAAGCTAAGCTTTGCGACGTGTCTAGGCTGCTCGCTTGCGTACTGTCTTAAAATATAACTAGCCCGACGCTACATATGATAGCTGGATATCACAACTAGAAGTTTAGGAGAAGGCTCTGTGAAGACTTCAGCCTGTATAATTATATGATTGTTGCCTGCCGCGTTGCAAGAGTAGGTATATTCTATGCTAAATGGCTGGCCATTAATAATTGCAACTTAAAAATCCTCCTTAAAATCCCACCACCATCTTTATATAACTGGGTAGAGTTTATATAATATGATAGATGAAAAGATCTACTATAGATCAATACTGAAGTTGGAGGTTAAAAGGACAAACTAATAAGAATACCTATAAGTTTAGTTCTCGTGTCGAATTCCACTGTGACCAATTTCTTGGCATTCCGGCTTCATTTTCTTTTTTCTATTACAAGCGATAGCGCCGTAGAAGGCGGACCGACGATTACATTAAGAATTTGTTGATATGTATGATACCAAAACTTGGCAAACCCGCAAGAGGTCGCGATCGACGAAGAGGCCAAAAAAAAAAAGACAGTGATGAACTCCCAATAATAATGATGATTTCCAACAAAGGTCGTACTAATTACTAATCGCACAGAATGTAAGGAGGAATTACTTACTTCTAATAGTACAGGTACGATTACAGTGTTCTGAGTTGCATGAAGTGGTACAGATCCGCTATCATACTACATAGGTGTAATAATATCGTGAATTTGTTGATTTTACAGATCATATACGTTACGTATACTATCACTCCCATCACGGTATTTACAAGTATGCTAGAGTTTAATTATGTGGGATTAATTGAATCTAGTCAAGGTTAGGCTGTCGTTTGCGCGGGTGGCAAAGGAACGCGCTTTCATGTTCCAAATCATCGACAGATCTACATATGACAAGTAGATATAAAAAAAAAAGTGGTACCTGTCGAAAAAGACACATTTGATAATGAGATGTGCAGTGGCGACTGCTATAATTAGATGGGGGTTGAAATCAGTGGCTGAAAAAGAGATGCCCGCTAGCATACACCAGCCACATTTCAGCCCCCGTTCCTGTACTGCACAGCCCCATCCATTTATTTGCATGAGGCTCGTGGGTGATCCGAGACCTTTCGCGCCCTGTGGCTTTCTTTCTTTTGATCCCGACGCTCTTAAATCTTGACCATTATTCTGAAGCGGTCTGATGTTTTCGCTTTTCGACCTCCCCTTGCTTTCCCGCATTAACCGGCATGACCACAGGGGCTGGTGCTGAATTGATATATGAAATCGTGGACTCCGGCTCATTGGCTCTCCGGAGCATGTCCGGTCGATAAAAGCCGACCTAGCTTGATTGACACCAATCATGGGAAGTGATTGCCGGTCCCGGCTTTCGCAGATGTGGCCGCTTGTGCAGGGCTTCTTTCACACCCTACATATTGCATGCTTCAGGTTCCGAATTGGAAGCCCATGATGTATGTTATGTACATGCATTCTGAAGGATGCGTGGATATACCAAATGCATTCTCGGTACTGTCTCTTCGGACAAGGAAAGTAAGAAGTGCATGTGACATCACTTCACAATCCTGTCGCCTACACAAACACGGAACACGGAGAACCCTCTACGTCGGGAAGGGGTAGGTAGGCGATTGAAAATATGGCTCCGTGGGTTCTATGCTAGGATAGCTCTCTTTTTTTTCCATTTATTATCATGTATGTAGGTATTCTACTCTCATCGCGGGAGTTTTAACCCCAAATAGACGGAGTCAAATTCCTCCCCGGAAGCGAGCGGTGGGTCCAAGACACGCTTCAGGTCTCTAAAAGGATCCCGCCAAATGACCAACAGAGTTTAGCATCAAGTCTCACAGTAATAATCCACGATTCCACAAAGCACCTTGTTTGTCCGCCGTGACAGAGCCAGGGTAGAATCACCCCTTTCGTTTTGGTGATCGGTAGTTGGCCCCAGGGGGCGATATGATCTATAAGAAAATACTAGGTCATTTGCAACCAACCATGAGTCAAGCGCGCTCCTTGTCCGGTGCAGGTAACTCGTTCTGCTGGAAGTACAGCAATCACCATTATTTAGCTGGCTCCGCCAGAGAGCTTGGATATGCTTGTCTCGGCGCCAAGCTCCCAGGTTCGTTTGGGGGACGTTTGACCAAGCATGAGGGTTCAGTAGTCCACTGTATGTTTCAGACTGTCGGCTACTAACGTGTGGGTATCGGTCTTCCGGCGAGTCATGTCAATGTCAGCGTTCATCTGGACAACCAGAACAAACGATTATCAGGGCCACGAGAGATGCACTGGATGGGAAGGACTCCATCATTTCAAACCTTGCTCCCCGCCGGGGAAGTCTTTGGGGGGCATGGGGCTGTGGCGAAGGGATCCGGTTAAGGGTGAAGGAGAAAAGTCCTAGTGAGGCGGCTCGTGACCATCGGATTGGATGATGAGCTGCAAGTTACATAGATGGAAGCAGAAAGCGTTTGTGCACAGAGCTCTCTCTGTTGTGCACAGAAGAAGTCCGGTTGTGACGTGGTGGTGTGAAAAAAAAGAAGTGGTCGGGTTTATGAGCCGTATGTATGTCCGCCACAATGTTCAGAAATGAAGCTGGATCTTTTCGGCATATACTAGCAGCGCTTCCATTGGCTTCTAATAGCCCAACTTGCTTCCCGTCAATCCTTGCTTTGGTTGTTCGTGTCACAGTCATGTGGACCGTACTCGGTACTTGTAATATTCCAAGTCCACCTTCAGTTGATGATGGTGATGATGATGATTAGTCTCGTTTTGTTAATCGATCTTGAGGACGTGCTGCCATACATTTTTATGTATTCCCCAAATTTAAGATCTTTCGGTGCATTCTATGCTAACTATACCAGAGTACTCTTCCAGTAGTTGTCACCTGTTGATCGGGCTTGCATGAACACATATAATAATGGGACAGGAATGGGAAGATCATCTATTCTTATTGGTCCCTAATATAGCACATCCATCTAAGTGCATTCATATCCTCCTTCGTGTCCTTCGTGATGACTGGCTTCTACTTTCCTTGCCGCTTTCCACCCAAGTAGTCACCGCCTGTCAGTCTGCAACAACAGAATGCGCTCTCCATGATTATAATAGTTACTACCTATGATATGATATCTATCTTTGTTTGCCCCATTCCAATTATGACAACATTATTAAAATAAATCATCTCAAATTTTGGTCGAATATTTGGCGCTGTTCTACCTATTCTTATCTCCGTCTACGCCTCCACAACGCGAATGGCATCAACCAAGGGTTCCTTTTCGCTATCCCCTGCGATCCAGGTTAGATTCGTTTCCTCTGTATCTATCTACTCCTAGACGCCTACGTAACTAAAGCAGTGCATTTGACTGTAGCTTCGCAATGGAGCTTCAATGCCGCGGATCCACCTGGGCGTCTACGAGATGTTGGGAACAGAGGCAGAGGATGCTGTCAAATGGGCGCTGAAGGTGAGTAGGCTCGCTTTCGAAGTTGCTGTTTCGCATTATGAAGTCTGCAAGCCCTCAGGCAAACTCTGGACTGCTAATTCGAGAGTCTCTTTTACACAGGCGGGGTATCGAGGGTAAATTCCTAGTTGAAGGCTAAGCGCTCCTGCTTGGAGGCTATCCCTCCATGCCCTCCCCCCCGCGTGAAAGCGGGCAGAAAACTGACTTCAATATTTGACCGTTCACCGGCTTTTGGACGGAGCAGATTCGACAGTGCTCAGAGGTATCACAACGAAGGCGAAGTTGGTCGTGCGATCCGAACTTTCCTCGACGTTGAGGGCAAAAACTTCGGTGGCCTCACACGGGGAGACATTTTCTTCACATCGAAGCTCGTCTCCAACGTAAGCTACATGGACACCAGACGGTCGATCAGAGAATCTATCCGTGTCTCCGGCCTGGACTACATTGATCTCTTTCTCATTCATTCTCCATACGGCGGCGTGGCCAACCGCCTGGAGTGTTGGCGTGCGATTGAGGATGCCATTGCTAACAACGAGGTGCGCACTGGTGGGGTGAGTAACTACGGCATGAGGCACCTGCAGGAGCTGCTTTCAGCCCATCCGCGCATTCCTCCTGCAGTCAACCAAATTGAGGTCAGTCCATTCAACACGCGAACGGAGATCACCTCATTTTGCCAAGCGAATGGGATCGTAGTTCAAGCGTACGCCCCCCTTACCCGCGGCTATCGTATGAAGCATCCGACCATTGTAACTCTGTCCGAGAAGTACGGATGCACGCCGGCGCAGCTGCTTGTGCGGTGGAGCCTGCAGCACGGGTTCGTGCCGCTTCCGAAGAGCGCTTCTCAGGACCGGATCATTTCCAACGCACAAGTGGACGGATTTGAGATTGATGCAGAGGATATGAAGATCATGGACGGGTTGGATGAGTATCTTGTCACAGGTGAGCTTGCGCTTTTTACTAAACGTTCTTTTTCGGTCGCTCGTTGGCTCTGTCGTTTTCTCCTATCTCTTTTCCTTTTTTTTTCTTTTCTTGGGCCTTTCCGTCTCTTGGCCCTCCGCCGTGTCTAATGAGACATTTACAGACTGGGATCCCGTGGATGCGCCTTGATAGTGGGCTTCGATGCAAATTCATTTGGTAGATTTCTAACTGGAAAGTAGAAAGAATTTCGATGGTATTTATTGGAGCTCCTGATTGATTTGGGTCTTCTGGCGACTCCACTGTTCTTCATGTGAGATTACTTAGTGCATAAATCCATACCACCTTAATATACTCTATGCTCCATGCGGGATGTCACCACATACCGGCGGCAACACAGCTACAGGCCGTATTTCGTTCCATCATACATACTTTAGAATTGAAATTAAGGGTTCGAATGGATAAGGAGAAGCACCAGCAAACATTACTATTATTCAGCTCCGGGCACCGATGACATGGAATGCGCATCCTCCATGTATATCAGGACATTTAGGTAAGGTGGTACTGAAGCCTATCTGCCGATAATGATAAGGTGCAGGCAAGTTAAAAATGGTGATTAATCACTAGTTAGTAATATGGGGCTTGGTGCATGAACTACATGTGTCTTATCAAAGGCCGGTATATATATGCTGCATGCAAGCTGCATGGATACCTTTTTCCGACTTTGATTTTCGACTGCATATCTGTCGTACTATCGGCCACAGCGAAGACAATATAGGTTCCATCCTAACATGTGCTATCTATGCCCTACAGCTTATAGTTAGGTACTATCCATGTACATGCTTACCTGTATATCCAGTTGAATGATAATAGAATGGATAGGACTTGACCTTAGTACCAGGTATTATGATTCTAAAAGGAGGAAAACTCAAGATCCCCGAACCATCTATGATATCATTCATATATTATCGCATATCATTACTATATGATAGGAAGTAGTCATAAAAATCAGAACCTACCCAAACTATTTTATCAGATGAGATGAGATCAGATCAGATCAGGTTCAGAGCAGATCATGTGACAAGGGGACACGTGCCCTCCTGCTGGCGGGTATCACCACCCCCAGGGGCCACTTCTAATTATGATGGGTTGGGTTCATCGCTGTGATCGGGATCACAACATAGATGTATGGATGGATGGATGGGATGGATGTACATGGGGTATGGATCATCATCCTTTGAACTTGACCCCTGATCCTGTCAATCCTAGGTACTATCGAATCGATCAGACCTCTTCAAGTCAAATAATATACCGAACCTCTGATATCATTCGTACCATTCATTACCAGTGATGTAAACAGCAGCCAGCTAGGGTTAGGTTACTATGTATGATCCATGCTGTGCCATGATGCTTCATTATTATTATTGCCTTACTCGGAAGGATGAAAGAAAAAAAAAAAAGAGAAAAAAAGGGGGGGAGACAAGAGGGATGACATCATACATGGAAGTTCGGAACCCCCACGTGCAACCCCCGGATGGGTGGGATGACGTTATGGGACGAGAGTCTAGTACCGGGACTGTACATGTACATCTCAGAGACAGATGGATTCTATAGATATGGATCGTATATGTACTTGATATGGACTTGGGATTCTTGGGATTCCCGGATAAGTAGTAGAACTAGTAAATATTATAATTCGCCATCAGATGAGTCATCATCTCGTTAAATAATATCGTCACGGTCCTTCGAAACGGCGATGATCGATTCTATCCCCAATCCAAGCCCACATACCCATTGGTAAACCGGGCTGGACTCGATCCATACCGGGAACTCTTCTGTCTCGCTATATAGGTATTCTAACCGTAGCATCGGTCCAAAGCACTTGTCCAGGGAAAAACAACCGTGGTTTCCCCTTGTCGTTGAAAGAAGCACTGCTGTTAATTTCATCTCAATAATTGTCGGGGTTCTTTCGATACCATTTTATTTTGCATTATCTGCCTACATCTGCCGTTGTCTATCCTAGCTCAGCCTCTGTGGATTTTAGAATTTTGAGCAAAAATCTCCAATTCTTGTCGATTACAAGGAAGCCGCATTCAGATCCTTGAAGATGGCAAACCTTCCATTCGAGCCGGAGTTTGAGCAAGCGTGTTCAGGTACCAACGGCCCTCCATTTGCCATGTCAGATATTTCTTTGGTCTGTCTGGGACTGAACCCGTGACTAGAGCTCGCTTCGACTCTCGATAACTCAACACTGTTTCTACATTATCCCGAGTATCGAAAGGCGCTGCGAATGGTTGCTATCCCAGAACGTGTGATTCAATTCCGTGTGGTTTGGGAGGATGATAAACAACAGGTGTGGAACCCGGGATCAGCTAGCGAGCCTATCCTAAACATGAAAGCTCTAACGTTAGTACCTCCTACGCAGATGCAAGTCAATCGTGGTTACCGCGTGCAATTCAACTCGGCTCTTGGCCCCTACAAAGGGGGTCTCCGATTTCACCCAACTGGTGAGAAGGCGCCACTCATCGATTGACTCAAGCCGAAGAGACCGGCGCCGGAAGCAGCTAACATCATGGATCAATGGTAGTAAATCTCTCCATTTTGAAGTTCCTCGGATTCGAGCAGACGTTTAAAAATGCTCTCACGGGATGTGAGTCTCCGCGCCTCTCTATGTCCTTATCTGTATCCTATTGGCAAGTAGTAGTAGTTCGAGAAGCCGCGCGACTGATCCGACGTCATCCTATTTTGATATAGTGAGTATGGGCGGCGGTAAGGGAGGTGCCGACTTTGATCCCAAGAGCAAGTCCGATAATGAGATTCGCAAGTTCTGTGTGGCATTTATGACCGAGCTATGTAAGCACGTTGGCGCTGATACAGATGTGCCGGCTGGAGACATTGGAGTCTCAACTCGCGAGATCGGTTACATGTTTGGCCAGTACAAGAAAATCCGAAACCAGTGGGAGGGTGTTCTCACTGGGAAAGGCGTCAACTGGGGTGGGAGCTTCATGCGGCCCGAAGCGACCGGACATGGTCTTATTTATGTGAGTTCCTTCCCCGCGTATTCCATTACTGGAGCAGGCTCGAAAGCAATAATAATATGATAGGGTTTACTGCTTACATGTCCGATAGTATGTTCAGCACATGATCCGTTACGCCTCAAGCGGCAACGAATCCATTCTGGGAAAGCGCATCGCCATTTCGGGCTCGGGCAACGTCGCGCAGTACGCAGCACTCAAAGCCATCCAATTGGGGGCCATTGTTGTCTCCATGTCGGATAGTCGTGGGTCGCTGATTGTCCGGGGCAACGGCAGCGGCTTCACTACAGACGAAATCGCGTTGATCGCGGAGCTTAAGCGAACCCGAAAGCAACTGAACTCATTGCTTGCGGCGACGGATGTTTCCGCCTTCTCCAAAGACAAGTTCGAATATATCGAAGGCGCCCGGCCCTGGACTTACGTCCGGAAAATCGACATCGCACTCCCCTGCGCGACGCAGAATGAAATCTCGGGGGATGAGGCTGCCGCCCTGGTCACGGCCGGCGTGCGGTTCGTCGCCGAGGGCTCCAACATGGGTTGCACACAAGAAGCGATCAACGTATTCGAATCACACCGGGAAAACCATCAACACCCGCCGCCGCCATCATTCAGTAATAATGAGGGGACGGCGGAACCAGCGGCGGCACTCTGGTACGCTCCCGGCAAAGCCGCCAACTCGGGCGGCGTAGCCGTCTCGGGTCTAGAGATGGCGCAGAACTCGGCCCGGCTCCGCTGGTCAGCGGAAGAGGTCGATCGTAAATTGCAAGACATCATGGCGGCATGTTTCCACAATGGGGTTGACACCGCAAAAGCCTATCTTCCTACCCTCAGCCGTGGTTCGGGTTCGGGTTCGAGTTCGAGTTCGAGTTCGAGTTCGAAACCAAAGGAGGTCTTGCCCTCCCTCGTGGCTGGCAGTAATATTGCAGGGTTCATGAAGGTCGCTGCTGCCATGAAGGACCAAGGAGATTGGTGGTGAATATGATCTATCGTTTTTTTTCTTTTTTTTTTTCCCCTTCTTCTAAGTTACCTACTAACCTAACAGTTACATGTAACTTAACTCTATCGTAGTTTAATTAACCAGTACTAGTGCCTACGTGTACATATTCTACCTCATCTATGGATAATAGCTACATATGACATATCAGAGACCCCCTATAACGTTGTGACGGTTAGAGAACTTAGCAGGCGGCCAAAAACGGATCGTTTTAATGTCCGCCTTGGCATCACGTGAGCCACTTCCACGGCCACGGGCTTCCCTCCACGCAGGACTTGGTTCCTGACGCTTGTTCAACTTGCTGCTCATGTTCAACATCACCTAACAGTTTTCCGGAAAGATTCCGGGACGCCCATGTCAGCCCCTGATTGTATTCTCCAATAGATCTTAGTGCAAGATGGTTCACTCCGCGTAATCACGATTAATGGGGAGATGGCTCCACCCTGGAGATCGGAGCTGGACTCATTGCCGACTGATGGACTCTTTCTGTGGTGCAAGCTTATATATATGTGGGGTCGCCTCCATTTATTTTCCTTTCTTTTCTTCCTTAGTTCAGTATTCTTGTGTAAACGATGGCGGCCTCGATCCCCAGCCAGATGTGGCTGTTTCTCTACGAGGAAATGGCGAAGGCTGATTTCAGGGTCGCGAGCAAGGATTCCGAAGATGTCTCCATGTCAGGATTCTCATTCCGAATTGTCTTGACCTTCCTCGACCGTAGGGACGCGAGTCCCGACGAGTTCAACTTCTTCATTTTCAGTGGCTCGATGAAAGCGGCGGTACAGCTGCTCACGGAGAAAAGCCTCATCGCGAGGTACAGACTCAATTGCGAGGAAGATAGAACTGTGACACCTTGACTATATGACCAGCCACTGATTCCCTCCCCCGAACTTGAGCAAGTGTCTAGTCGCTCCGCGAGGGACGGAAACTTAGCGATATATACAACCTGCAAGATATCTTTATACGCGCCGGTGGTCAAAAGCGCCACTGAGAACTTGGATGCGGAAGCTCTTGCCCCAATCGATGAATCGATTGCGGGAATTGATAGGTTTAATATAAGCCGGAAAAAAGCATACAGCCAATGTTACTACTAACTAACACCTTAGGTGTCAGCCGCAACATTTCACCGTCAGTGTCGTTGACGCCAAACTTCAATAAGAGAATACGTCACAGTCAAGCCCGAAATTCTGTTTCTTATGTTGAGCGTACAGAACCTGTAAAAGAAACTGTTTTCAAGACGCTACTAGTCATCCTCGCCACGAATATCCTCCTTGCCGCCAGTGACATCGCTGGTATCCTCACCGCCGGTCTTCTCCACACTACCATTAGTATCCCCATTACTTGTGCTGGTTTCTTCGGCTCTCTGGGGCTCTGGTGCGTTGGCAACGTCATTGTCCCTGCCCGCTTTCTAGCTTTCTGGGAGCCGCGCCGCCGCTGCCAACCACTCTGCTAGCACCACTGGTGTATACGGTATGCTAGTCTTTCGGAGCTGGTGCTTCTCCTATTACAACTTCCCGCACCCGTATTTGACCTTGCTGCAACGATTTTTCTATTTGCTCGGTAAGATTCACATCTCGTCTAACCGAAGATGTGCCTCCACCGCGAGAATGGGTAACCCCTTGAGCATTCTTTCGCCGGCGAATAAATGGGATAGGGAACGGAGCCTGTGGATGCTCACTGCATATAGCAACCGTGGTCTCGATCATAGAACCAGTGGGGATGAATTTTTCCCAAGTCAATTGGCTGGAAATAAATATTCCCCTTCTTATCCTTTCGCACTGGGCTCCGAAGATGGTAGACCCCAGCATATAGGATGAAGACAAATTGGACCGTTGTCTTTTCGTAATTCAATGATCCGAGCCTGTACTCTGTTCAAAGCAAAGTTTGTGACAAAACCAACCAGATTGACGAAATGCAACGCTTGTACTGGGAGTCGAGATTTTTGACGTTGAGGGATCTCATCGGACTTTGAAGCAGTATATTACTACTTCTAGCGGCGATCTCTACGTTCCATATAAACGACTGATACAGTTCTGGAATAATCGGGATGAAGCCTGAGCCGCGAAGCTGACAACTCTAGAAGACGAATGGTGTCCAAATGAGGCACAGTATCGACGACGTAGGCATAGACGATTCGTTGAGCGAAAGGTTTAAGCTAGGCCTTTTCACAATATTGGACTAATTCCGGTTGGTTCGGTTTTCTTGAAGTCCTCACTCCGCTTTCTGTACTCATCTTTCGAAGGTGACTTCACTACGTTTCTCTCCATGCTGCCATAAAAGAATCGTATTGTCGTTTCGGGCGCGAATCATCATTATTCATGCCGACACGAAAAAAAAATTTTTTTTTTTTTTCGCATGGCCGACAACATTATGATCAACACGCCAACCGAATAAAAGACGGTGAATCGGTGGATATAATGACCATCGACTTGAAACATGTTGTAAATCGCGTTTGTTAGTGCCAGCTCACAATCGGTCACAAAAACACGAGGCAATAGGACATTCATTGTAGGTGGTAAAACGGCTTTAATCTTGTGCATTGCCCAGCCAGTAAGTACACAATATATTCTAGTTTAGTAAACTTCTGACCGAGCTCGATCGGCATCAGAATTGGGCCGAAGAGAAGAAAGAGCATTTATTTACTTGTAGTCAGTCTCCTTTCTCTCTATCCATAAACACAAACCCTAAATTGATAATTGTATGATGATTTATCACAAAGAGGGATATTTAGTAGCGACATTACGATATTTATTTGGTTTGTATGTACAGTCAAGAAAAGAAAAGCAGAACATCGATTTTCACGGAAGAATCTCAATCAGCTTTTTATATCCTAGTAATAAGTGTGTTCCGTATCCTGGAGCCATGCGGACACAACGGAAGAATTATCCGGTGGTGAGATTTGCTCTAATAAATAATAATAATAAGGCCTGCATAGGAGTGCGGCCTTTTTGAGCTCATGACGCTGTGCATACTGTAAAGATCTCGTAACGGTTATTGTGCAGTGGCCATTGAAACCAATTCTAGGAACAGCTTTCTCGGTCATCCTCATCGTCGGTCGTCTCTTCCCAGTCACTCACTACCTTCCGTGAATACCGCGCGTGCTCAACCAAGTCGGTAAGATGGTCATCTTACTTTCATCACGGTTCTCTGGCGGAGGCAGTCTTTCTGGCACTGGAAGGGGAAGAGTTGTTCCTGGCTGAGAATAGCCAGCGAGGTCAAAAAAAGATTCAGGATTCTCGACTTGTGAAGCTATACCGGGGCGCTACTGTTGGTACAAAATGGTCGGGATGCTGAGGCTGGTGACGGGGACTTGGGGAGAAGACATTGCAGTGCATACATATACAAAAAGAGTGTCCCTTTCCAAATCCCATTAAAGAACGATTATTTTTATTCTACAAAAAAAAAAAGAGTCACTATCCCACCCCCCTTAACTAGTAATTCTATATGTGAGGCTTTGACCCCCCCCCGTATAGGTGGGGAATAGAATTTTGGGCTTGACGCTTAGGCGATTGATTAGGCGTCAGCAACAACATTTGTTGTGGCTGACACTACAAAGTGTTAGTGGTAACATTGGCTGTATGCGTTTTTCAGGCTTATTATATACTAGAAAGAATTTAGCGGGGGTTGTCCCTATCTTCTAACTTGGGGGTGTCCCTGGATTTCCAGGGGAAAATCCGGTATCACCGAGGATGTCATTTACCTGAATAACTAACTGAATGGCCGGTCTAACACGGCATGCTTCAATAGTGCTGATTTGTTGTTGTTGTTGCAATTGTTTAACGTCTTTAGGCGGTTCAATAGTGCTGAACTAGACAAGGTTAGAATAGAGACGAGAAGACGAAACACACAGTGGAAGAGATGAACCCACCCTCATTCTTAGCGGGCACGACTTCTGGCCTATGCGATCTATGTAGTGGCCACAGCTCAGAACACTGACTTGTCCCCGTCAAAGACCTGTCTGCGCGCATGATGCCGTCATCTAATTTGAGCCGTAAATCACACACTGGCAGAGATCATATCATCTTTTGGTTTTCAGGTTACGAAAAAAAGCTCTTGATCAAGCTTCTCTCTGTGAATTGAATTCGAACTGGCTAGATTGGCTTACTCCTTACTGTGTTGCTACTTATAGATATATCAAATTTTCAGGGAAGGGCATTAACAGTAGCTGCATCTAAAAAGCCAAGTAAAGTTGTCATGAAAGTGGTTAGCCAGAACAAGTTTATCAAATCCTTCCTTAGATAATATATTTAATATAATATCAACGTCTGAATGAATACCTAAATGGGATGGGTATTTCCAACGGTCGATCAATCAATCAAATCAATAAGCACTAACACGGGGTAAGATATGGAACAATTTGCCCTAGCGCTGAGGAAAAGCGATTCTTCTCTTCATTCCGTCCAGTTCTGAAGCATACCTCTCTGTAGTGTTAAATTAGCTATTCTAAGCTGCGTTAACAGACACAAACAATGACTCTGAGGTTGGTTTGACGGAATTCTTAATAGGGGCTTGAAATATGAAAATACCAACGTTTGTACCGCCCTAGTGCTTACCACGAACCCTTTTTCAAGAATCTCTGGTTCTCTCTGGTCTATCCCTTTCTCCGCATTTGAAAACAAAGCTTTTCTATTTCATCATTCACCTGAGTCCGACTCGCTGACTGCCGCGGAGTCACAACCTCCTTTTCAAAGTCAGAAGCAAGCGGGTCTTCGCTAACCGCTTCGGGATCAATATTCCTCCTCCTCGACGTACGTCAGAAAGGATTATTAATCGTTTCCCCATTTGTCCGATTTGTCGTCATCCCAGTCGGGATGTACCTGCCGTGCATTCTTATCTGGGTTACCATCGAGGACTTCCTTCGGTCGGTATTCGGGTAATAATGGTACATGCTAGTGCCCAGTGTGTGCGGTGCAAGCGGCAATTTCAATATCAATTTACTCTGGCACTTGAATCGTTCATTCAAAACCATTAGCGTCTTGGGGGCAGTAGTGGATGAACTTCATTTATCCCAATGAGTCCTTCTATGCCAGAATCTGAAGCCGCTAATCTTCCAAATGAGATCTATCGAGCCTTGTAGAGCGTCATATGTTTTTTTTCAATCAGGAATTTGGGTTATGAAATATCATAGGTATGATAGTATCATCGATCCATCCATGTAGCAGCAGTATTCTTCTGATGGATAACGGTAGTAATTACAAGGTATCCAGTGTCTCGTACGTAAACAATAGTTACAAATCTCTCGCACAGATATGCCTATGCAATGATGAATATGATGGAAAGAAAAAAGGGAGTTGCCGAACGCCGCCTTATGTATGCAATATAGATGGTTGCTTGCTTTTGTCATTCACATTCAAGTGGAGGTATTTGATCATGTATGTATATCGTAGGTAGGAAAGAAAGAAAGATGGTGCGGGTCGGATTTAGATTAATTGGTGGGCGGAAGAGATAATAGAAACGCCTATAAGGAGGAAAAAAAGGGAGATCATTTCATACGCCAAAGAAAGAGCCCGATTCGGGCATCAGACATTAACTACTACTTTGCTATTACCTTTTTTTCTTATGGCATCGGAGGACAAAAACGTCTCGGGGTATCGTAGATTTCAAAAATCCATAGAAACTATTATAAGTCGCCGAAAAAAAGAAAAAAGAGCCGGGATCTTGGAGAGAACTCGATCAGACGTTCGGCCATGGCGCTAGCTCGTGCGCGATACCGCCCCGAAGTGCGGTTGGCGAACTCTGGCCCGACGTAGCCGGGTCATCCGAGGGAGATACGTGTGACAATTGCACGGCAGCCAAAGGTTCTTCGATCAGACTGCGCCGCCGGGACAGAACACCACCAGAAGCCGGGTTCTCTTTCATCCGGCGGACCACACTGTGTTTCTGGAGATTTCTGCAGGATCGTGAAAACTCGTTGCGGATCGGGTCGACCTGTTTCCGCGCGGCTGGAACAAGGTTCAGATACACAGGGAAGATGGCACCGGCAGAGAAGATTGCAACAGTCACGGAGAACGAGTAGGGTACACTGCGGCTATTAGCGGCGTTCTGCGGAAAAGGGAAGATAATGGCGCTGCTGATGGCGGTGGCTAAGCACGCGGCGGCGGTCTTGGTGTGCTCGGCCGTTCCGCGCAAGGAGATGGCGAAGATCGTGCTAAAGGCGCCGCTTTCAAAAAGGTAGACGAGGAGGCCCATGACGACCCCTGCCGAACCGGATACGTAGATGCAGAGCACGGAGGAGACAATCATCCCAAGATAGGTGGCCAGGAGAACCAGACGAGGCTTCACGAAGCACTGCGTGAAGGCGGCTAAGAAGCGGCCTAGTGCGAACAACGTGTGACCGACAAGAAGATAGTTAAATGGGCTTAGAGAGGAGCTAAAATCTGTTAGCTCCTACTACCTTAAGAAGGATGGGGGATTTGAAAAGGAAGGCAAGGAAGGCCCCTTTTGCAAACGAAAAAAAAATGCAACGTGGCTTACCTGGGCGCCAAGGCCGTCACTAAAGCCTCAAAATCCGTCGAGAAGGCCTCTTGGCCGCCCACATAGCACCATTGCGAAAATACCCCGAGCGCCAACGTCAGCCAAACAACAGGAATGCCGCCCACCAGAGCCGCGTTTGCCTCGCGACGCCGATCCGCCAATTCCCTTAGCTCCTCATCAGAGGCTTCAGGAATTGGAAGATAGTAGAAAATCACGGCAAGTAGCACGTCGAACATGGCAATTCCAAGATAGGTCCATTGAACATCCACGAGAGATGCAGCATCGGAAACGTCCTTGAATAAGACCTTCTTCGCCAGCAGGGGGGAGATGACGCTCCCGACAGCCTGGACCCCCTGTGAGAAGTTCAATCGCACTTCCGAATTCTCAGGTGGGCCGCACAGGGCGATGAATGGGTTAGCGGCGGTTTCCAAGATCGCAAGGCCTAGTCCGACGACGAAATTGGAGATGACGAAAGCCGGATACGACATCAAGACGGCTGACGGCCAGAAGATTAGAGTCCCGCAGGCATAGAGACAGAGGCCGGTGATGAAGGTCGCCTTGAATCCTTGGGTAATCAGGACGAAGCGACCGATCGTCAAAGGGCCAACTAGATACCCGCCATAGTACGCGCCGTGTAGCCCTAGGCTCGCCCAAGAATCGAGACGGACAATCGCCTGAAACTGTGAATTGAGGACGTCGAGAAGACCGTAAGCAAACCCCCACATGAAGAATAGGATTGTGGTCAACGCCACCGGGGGGATCGACTCAAGGTTGCTCATCTTCAACATACTCGTGGGCGTTGTGAAATTCACGAAAACAATCGAAGCGCTGTTTGGAATCCGGGAGTAGCGGGCACTGGCATTAACGCATTGAGTTCGGGGATCAGACGTGGCTAAAAATTCCCTAAGATCGACATGATCTTCGAGATTAAAGCCTTTGCCGGCGTGGCTGTTATCGCTTTGGCTGGGTAGGTCATGACTCTGTGCGGTGGATTTACCGGCGGATGAGCTGACTCCTGACGCTTTGGTCTGCTCTGTCATACGGGGATGGTTGGGCGATGCGTCTGCCGCGTCCGATTCGTCTCCGCCTCTCATCAAGCCGGGAAAGACGCGAGCAGCCAGCGGCTTCAGAATTGGCGCCGACGCACAGATAATGCCGGTATTTACTTCGACAGCTGACCACATGAAGATGAAGGCAGCATACCCTGATCAATTTCAACCCCGATCAGAACGGGGGATTGAGTTGGTTAGCCGATCTGAGCTAGTTTCCTAACAGAGAAAGAATGCTATGGAAGCTGCGTGCCCTTCCATTCTTTTCTTTTCACTTATTCTTTCCTTTTCAAGACATACAGGAGAAGTCATCATATTCCAATGAGCTCGCATCGAGGAAATGATTGTTCTGATAGGCGATTGCCCGCGATGTAGCGGCACTCTGCAGGTAGGCTACTCGAATCACACCCACTACGGCGGTGAAAGCACCAAAGCCGAAGACGACGACCAAGATGATCTTCTGCCTCAGAGGTAGATGCATTCGGGTCAAGATCGGTAAGGGTAGGAAGAAGATGGTTAGGTCAACGATTAAATTAATGGGAGCGGACGAAAGGTACAGGGTGACAATGTCCGTGCAAGATGCGTGGGTGGTAGGCGTCGAGCGAAAAATAGCGTCCAGGGGACGGCACTGGAAGATATTCACCATGGTCAATGCCAGTCCGGCGATATTGACGACGGTCAAGGCGGCATAATTGGCATATCGTAAGACCTTGTCGGCCTGCGTCAAGGTCAGGTAGAAAGTGAGGATAGAAGTCTTCACGGCCATCAAGGCGGGATTCTAGCAAAATAGGAGAGCGTCAGGGGCGGGAAAACACAGTCCGCATTATGAGCCCCTTACTCACATAGAGTACAGTGATGACATATTCCGACCGACTGAGGCTGTAAGTGTTTCCCGGTTTGATATCGCGATCGTGAAGACCCAAACCCTCATTGGTCGCTAAGATGATGGAAATCGAGAACCCCAGATCGATCAGCTATGGGATTGGGATTTGTGAGTGAGTTTAGGCACGGAACCTCATGAACCGGAGCTGACTGAGGAGGGATGAAGGAGAAAGATAGAGAGCTCGTTGGCGACACGTACCCATGCGATGAACATTAAGTAATCATCCAGCGCGAGCCTGCGAACGAATCCAATGCGGGAGATGGCGCGGAGAATAACGAAGAGGGAGCCGAGAGTAAAGTAGATAATGGTGACCACCAACACCGCTGGTTGGCGGTTATACAGATACATCTTCGGAGAGCCTGCTGCTGCTGTGAATCTTGAATCAACCAGGGCGGGAGAGATTGATGGCGGGCGGGGAGGACGCCTCCATCGTCGACTGACGGGAGATGGATAGAGACGGCGATGACCAGTCAGCCAGTTCAGTCCAGGATAATTGAAGCGACGAAGCTCTCTTTGTTAGATCAAACGGCTTTATATATGAGATATGGAGGACCATGGAGGACCAACGGAGCCTAGTAATCGTCCGATCAGGTGTTTCTCCCCTTTTGGATCAGGTCCTCCGCCCAATCCCAAACTCAACTGGGCTGGGCCAGAATCAAACCATCTAATAAAGAAAACGGGGCGAACCGAAGGTTAAAAGCGAAGGAAGGGAAATTAGAGAGATACTAAAAGATCTCAACTTATGCATCCAGAGCCCCATTCGGTTAACTTTTCTTCTAGCCCGGGCAACCTTTGGTTTGAAGATGACTCAGATCAACCCCCTCCCCATTCAGCCTCATCGACCAACGACAGATCGCCGGTGGAGCCAATGAACCCGATTCCATGGTAAGCTAACCGTTGCAGGCTTAAGCCCGTCGATCGACCTTTCTGGCCCTCTTCTCCAACCGGACCCCCCGGTTAGTGATCGACGGCGAGGGATCCCCCATGTATGTTATGTATGTCTATCCACCAGGCGGGGAACCCTTGAGGTTGATCATGTCAAAAATGAACCACTCAGAAACTAAGCCTTCCCTTCCTTCATCTCGCCCTTCTTGAGAGACTTTTATTAAGCGGGAGGGTTGGGTGCCAGGACCAGGACCAGGTGAGCCAGCAAGCGCGGTGTGGCTTACGCCAGTTGCCACCAGCGATTAGTTTGAGCACCCAAATAGGCAAGGTGGACTGTCAACCATTCCCCAATGAGGCCGATGGCTGTGGCGGTGCTCGCCTTAGTCTCTATAGCCGAGATATAACTGGGTAGTAATAATATTAGATAATGAATGTCCTGATAGGTCATCGGCGGCGTACTATTCTATGCTAGTACTAACCAGATACCGAGGCGGGCCTCTAATCGGTCCCCTATTACGGTAATATTGCGGAGGTGTCACATGCATGGCTGAGTAATTGTTTGCAGCTAACCTCGAACCGGAAACGCCTTACCATTTCAAGACCTTGAAAAAACCCTTCGTTTTACTTGGAGACTTTATCCAACGAATGGAGGTTCCATGTGTCCCCTACGTGATGCTCATATATATACATGCATTATTCAAGTCTATGTTAGAGGGTTACGAGCGCCTCTCTTTGGGGTCCGGTATGTATTTATATTTCAATTACGTACAATCATTGAGGGACACAGGAATCGCTCGCTGGGGATGCGATGCTCATTCCCCATAAAACTAGTGCCCATTCTTCCTGTAAGGTCCTGTCTAAAAATTGATTCAAACCTCGAGCTACTAGATGTATGCAGCGGTAGGACCCAACACCGCTTCTTTTTTTTTTTTTTTTTCTTTTTTCGCACATCCTTACTCTGATATGACGCCCTATCGTCAAGCATCATGCTAGAGACCTACAGTAGCTAACTAAACGTGTAAAGCGCTACTCCACCCTAATAATAATTATTAATACCCGGTGGCTCCTTCTATGGTGATGGGTTACCGCCCGCAGACTTAGCTCTATCATAAGCTTGGCAGTCCATTTACTAGTACCTTACCCGTTTATCAATCAATATACTAACTAATGTATGTCCCTCACAGCTAGCCAACCACTTGTGACTTGCCAGTATGGTCACCCAATCATAGTTGTATGATATGATAGTTGATTGTTGATTGTAGCTTCCTGCATGCTCATGAACGAGTCAAATGTCAAATAGGATATAGTAGCGAGAGAGCTCATGACTGGGAAGGAAATCTACCCTCCACAATGCAAGATAAATGCGATAATTGTTCAGAATTCCTACATATTTTATCTCATGACTTATGATAGTTCATAGACCAACAAGGCTCGGGTTATTCTTCCGGGACTTGGAACGTTCACTGCCCTCGTTAGCGGAAATCGGGCCGATTCATAGCTGGAGGGCGGTCCGACTTTCGGTTGGTCGGTAGTCAGTGGGTACTAATGACCGAATTTGATCAAGCGCGGGGTAATTAATTAAATCAAAAGTGACATGTAACCAGCGGTTAACTTACAGATCCCTTCTCGAGCCCAGCAGGCAGCGCACTGCACCAGGCACTCCCTAATTACGCTAATTCCCTTGCAGCTCTTAATCTCTATGTCTATAGGCCGGCTATGGAAGGGCCCCTCCCAATACTCAAGTGGGGCGCCAAGCGTGAAGGCAAGGTGCCTCGCTGCGGACACGCTGAGGCTTTTCTTTCGACCCCGCTCCTCCGGTGACAGACCTCCGCTGCCACCTGTTATTTTGCCTCCTATCACGCGACTACACCTTGGCTTCGTGATCCTCTTCAGCCTTCTCCCGCTCGGAAGGCTCTTGTGAGGCTTGGCGGTCGTGGCGTTTGTGGCAGTCATTGGCCTCACCCGCTAGTGGGCTCGCGATTCCAAAGCCTGTCATAAGTCTGTCCTGCAAACTCCGGGCGTTCGATAAGCCCCTCCTCCGCAAGTCACTTGTTCTGGAGCAGGCAGGAAAGTGGCAGCTTCCCTTTTTCGCCCCCAGTCCGGACCTCGGACCCATATGCTACTAATCGTAGGGCGGGCACCAACACATTAAACCGATACCCCAGGCAGAGCTGCCAGCGGCCCCCCGAGTCCGCAGGGAGTCAACCTCGCTCATACCTTGATCTAGGCTGCCGCTTAAGTGTCCGCATTACTTCGTCATGTAATTAAGTAGATAAAGAAATGTTATACGGCGGGGATTGGAAATTTAAATATCGGGGAGAGCTCGAGGCAAAATAGAAGGACCAGGGCTCCAAATAAGTCAAGCAGATATTGTTAGATAAACGGCTTAGAATAAAGATACTACTATATATTTGGACGCTCCCCGAGCTGGGACGCGAGGCGAGCGGGAAAATCAAACTCTGGCTCTTCCCAGCACTTTTATCATCCGACACAGCACATTTTTCCATTTAGTAATGTTTAGGTTTATTCTCTAGGGTAACCTCTACGTATGCTACCTTGAATGTTTTAATTCCAACATGCTGGTAGCTATGTATCTACGCAAGAACCTTGGGTCTCGGTTATGGCTTGTCCAGGCAGATAGCGTGGGCTTTCAATGCTAAAAACTTGTAGAAATCTAAAGATTGGATCCTTCTCCCGGCTTTGAGTATATGAGAATAACGAATTATACATTGTAGTTGATGCTCTTTGGCAATAGTGTCGAATGGTTTATCGCTCAGTTTGAAGGCAGTGAAAGTATTACCACTACAACTGAACCTAGTTTCTGGAAGGAATCTCTAATACGGTAAGGAGGGCAGCCTATTAAAAAGGAGCAAAGTTGTATGGTCTGGGCCGCCAAGATCATTCACCGCCTTTGAATGAATCCAACAACGCATGACTGATTATTCTTATCTACTTAAATCAAAAGAAATGCCGAATCTTTGAGTTTCTACAACTTTTCAGTATTGGATTCCCATGCTTTTTACCTAAAGGGCCAGGAGAAGTCACTGATCATCGCAAGCCATAACTGAATACTAGCCTTCTTGCGCTGTGAGGCAGCGAGTGTTGACTTTACCGCTACACCACAACGCCAAAAAGGCCCAATGGATGAGTCAGCGTACTATATGTCAGGTCCCTGACATGCGCAGATACATAGCAACCAGCAAAAGGTTCGAGGCATATCCAGAAGTTATCCTAGAGAATAAACCTAAATAATGCAAAATTGAAGAATACGTTGTGTTGAATGATAAGAAGTGCTGGGAAAGGCTGGGTTTGATTTTCCGGCTCGCCTCAGGTTGTCCTTTCTATGGCAGTGGTTTTTGAAGCCCCTTAGCTCGGCTTGATTTGCAGACCAGAGATTTACTATACTTAGATAGGTATCGAGCTGAGCTAGTGGCATCAACCATGGTCGGGCTATCCCCAGATAGGCATCGAGCCGATCAAGTTGGCGTTGACCAGGGCACATGAGGATATCACGGCTAATGAGCCATATCTGGGTAGGAGTCAAGCCGATCATTCATTTGGTGGTGGCTCAGGTCCTACTATCGCACATTCCCACTTTAGTATTTCACTTCTTCAAGTTCAAAACTCTGTGCTAGACTCTTTGGTAGATACAATAAACAGGATTAGTTTGTATTTTCTCACCACCAGTGCCTCTAGCTAGCGGATCTCAACGGCATTAATGACCTCTTACGCGATCTCAATATCGATAGCGATGAAGATAATAGTCAATCTTCCACCCAAACTGGATCCAGCGACGGTGATAATGATGGGCATAACAGCCTGATTATCGATGATACTGAATACGTGCAGGCGAAAAACGTAGCACGAAAAAATCATAAGGCAACTAACTGGTGGGAAGAAATTAAGAGTGTGGAAGCTTGGGATCGAGTTGAAGAGAGTTGAGAATGGGGCAAAATGCTGGCGTTACAAGAATGAACATGGAATAGTCGAAAAAGACAAGCATTTTGTCAGGCTAGAGCAAAAGGCGCACTCCAGTACACCGAGCCTTATGAAAATTCCCCAATCGCCAGCAGCTTCATTTCGCAACCGGTTGGCCATCTATTTAGCAGAAAATTAATAGATAAACTCCGTTTCCCTTTCCTCCAGTGGGTGATTTACTGTCATCTGGCTCTAACGATGGTGGAAAATCGTTTTTTTGTTTTTTTTTTGTCATTTACTCATTTAATTTCGGAAGTGGGCACTTAGCGAGTATCAGTCATAAAAGAATATCAGGAAAGAAATTATCCGGAAGTCACGAAGCGGATTACAGTTTCCTTTGATACTTGGGTGGCGCCCTTTGCTAAAAGATATATAATCAGTCTGATCGCCCAACTTTGTTGATGAGAATTGGGAACGGCGGCATTTTCAACTTAGGGCCTGTTCGATTCCCGTGGTTTTGGTTCCGCGGCTAAAACCAAACGCACGGACCACTTCGAAAACCAAGGAAAACGAAATGAGCTGTTCGGGTTCCCTGACTTTGGGTGTGGTTTTGGAATTGAACAAGAGGCGGAGTGACCGCCGCAGCAATGTAACAGTATGTAATAGGGAATTAATTATTAATAATTAAATACACACACTACATCACCGCCCTCTCTTTACACAACTCTCTTTAATAACACACACACTACACCACTATATAATAATTATTCAACTGATCATTATTCATAATAATGATTATTTTACTCTCCTAATGGATTCATCAAGCCAGAGAAGCGGGCGCATTTTGTAAGCCATCTCAAGAATAAGGGGGCAATACAACATTGGCATTCCATTTAATGAAAAAATGATGCTTATCGGGGAGCTGCAAAAGGGGAGCAACTCTGAAATATTCATCTGTCTATCACCTGAAGAACGGAAGCAATATCTTAAGATGCCTGTTCCGGGGCTGCCGAACAGCCACAGAGGGTCGTGGAGTGGAGGATGATAATAGAGATGCTGGGGAAACACCTCTCTACTCAGATGAGGACGAAGGCAGCAGCGATAGTAGTACATGATTAATAACGGTGAAAAATAGTATTTTTATTATAATATCTAGACTCTATTCTATTATTCTCGTAGCGACATATTGTTGAAAGTCCTCCCACATCATATTCGCAACCCGATCGCGCTTTGCTAACATGACAAAATCTGCCTTCACCTCCTCATCCATGGTATGTCTAACCTGTATATTCCTCTCCATTCCTTCGTCTATCGCTACCTCGTCTGCCTCCTTCTCTGGATCAGACCCATACAGATTCATGAAGTTATGTATTGCCACCAGAGCCCGTACCAATCTCACTTGGGTTCTTATACTGAACCCGTCTCGGCCTCGGGTAAGAATCTTAAACCTCGCTTTGAAGCACACCGAAGGTACGCTCCACAACGTTCCTCGCTGACGAGTGGCGGAGGTTGAATGGCTCCTGCGCCATCTGCGGCTTTAAACCGACTTTATCCCAGTTGCGGGGGTGATATCGGATTTTTTTTGATATGGAGTTAAGAGCACATCGCTTGAATGACCGCTATCAGCTAGGTAATACCGGCCATCGGGCACACAAAACCCCTTTTCCTGGGCCGACCAGAAGACCCTACCATCATGCGCAGATCCTTCCCAACCAGCAAGCACATATTGAAAGTTCATATCAAAGCCGACGGCAGCCATCACATTCTGAGCCAGAAACCCCTTGCGACAGCGCCACGGTACATGCTCATCACTTGTAGGAAGGAATTTGACGGCAATAGGGATTAGCATGTCATCTACTGCACCGAGACAATCCATAAAGTATGGCCATAGCTTGCTGTTGTCGCGTATCTCTATCGGAGTCTCATCGGGAGGTAAGTTGACGAATTTTACAAGGAGCGTAGGGAGTGTAACATGCGATGAAAGCAAGCACTTATTGTTGCGATTCCATACCCGAAGATCTCGCTTGTAAGGCGATACGAAGCATCTTGAGCACAAATGAACAGAAAGGCCACAAGCTGTTCGACTGCTGAGATGCTTCGTCGATCGGTGAGGCCGTCTTCGATGAGCATTGCTAAGAGATGTCTAAATTGATCCTGCGTGAACTGAAGCATTGCAATCATGCGAAGTAGATGTTGTGAGCTAAGTTCATTGACAAAATGCGCCCCTTTTTCTAGGTGTTCCATATAATAGTTAACGGTCTCGCGTCTATCGCAACGCCTTTTGAAGGTGCTCAATCCCTACGCTGAGTGCGATCATACCTAGTTGGATCGATACAATGGTAGGCTGGGTAATGCATCAGCCATATCCATATTGTCTGAAGAAAATCGGTTAGGGGCAAAATAAAAAAATTATTATTATTTTATAGTATGGAAAAAAGATGATATGTACAAGCATATGGAGTGTGGGAAAGAAAAAGCCTCATTAATATTTTATTAGTAAGTGTGATAATAATCGGTTGTACGGGGGCCTTTGTCGAAGTCGAAGGGTGTTTTTGGAGATTTGGTTTTCGATGGTTTTCGACTTGGCCGCTAGACTACTTTTGGGTTGCAAGCGGGCTAGGCGCGGCAATGTTTTCGGAGCTTGGTTTGGCTTGGTTTTGCGTGGTTTTGGGCGGAAACCAAGGAAAACCAAACCACGGTTCCCAAACAGCGGCCTATTATTCGACTTTCTTGGCAAACCAAAACCACGAAAACCACGGGAACCGAACAGGCCCTTAGTATGAGCCGCCTTATTCGGTGACCATAGCGGGGCAAACGTTCCCGCTCATATCGTACCAATCCTGCGCGAATGGGAAACCGACGGTCGGATAACGGATAATGAAGCAACTAAAGTCTAAGGGCACAGCCATTGACCAGATCTTAAGCGCTATTGATCCGAATTACAAAAAGGCGGACCGATCTAAGCGCTGGATAAGGTGCCTTGCTCACACTCTTAATCTTGTTGCGCAAGCCTTTTTACATGGTGAAATCCGGAGACATTCAAACTGACAGTTGGGGGGGCTAAACTAAAAAGCAATATAGAAGAGCTGAGGCGAATTTGGCGAGGGCGTAGTTTCATCGGAAAGCTCACAAATATTATCCGCTTAATTCGAGGAAGCCAAAGCAACGAGGGAATGTTCTAACGGATTAAGGTTGGTGGATCGGGTAATATTGAATGCTAATGGCGGCCGAGAACACGGAAGGATAAACGGCAGCTCAAGGTAAGAGATTTGCATGTGAACGTTTGTCTCGTTTATTCCTATCTACTAACTTTAGTCCTTGCTAACAATAAAACCGCTGGAACTCGACCCTATTAATGCCGAGCAATGCTGAATGCCCCTCCAAGCCTATTGCAGTGATTGGCCTCCTCGGGAGGAGTTGGATGGGAATGGCTAGGGCTTGCGAGAAGATGTCTTATCCCTTGAAGAATGGAAAGGTGTAAGTGAGATTATCGGAGTATTGAAGCCTCTTTTACACTACACTAAACTATCCGAGTGGAGGGATGTTGGTCTGCAGGATTGGGTTCCCTATTGCCGACATGCTTATCCCACACTTTTTATGAGGCCGGTCAGCGGTTTAAATCGATGGCTGATAAGAGCCCAGTTTATGAGTGGCTTCACATTTGCTGTGAGACAACCTAGGACAAGCTTAATGAATACTACTAGCTTGTAGACACTTCACCTGCTTACTATACCGCGATGGTCATGGATCCCAGTCTTAAATATGAGTGGTTTGAACAGAGATGGATCGAACTATCGAAGCGCAACTGGATCCCTGGAGTGAAGAGCATAGTCAGTAAACAATGGAAGCCACGGGAGAAGAGATGGCAAAATCAGCCCCGAGAAGTCATATATTCATACAGTTCCGCCTCCTACGAATTTGCAGTGTTTATATGGAGAAATGAGTTAGAATTCAAAACTCAGGTCAAGCCGGCTTGGCTTGACCCTTGGAAGGGCACCTGGTGGTCGCTTACTTATTTACGCCCAATGGTAATGTGAATCTTATGTATATCATCGCTGTCGGTCACGCCAGTAGGATTAGACCTGCTTACACCACTTCCTTCCGTTGTTGTGATTGGTTATCGAATCAGTAATTTGAATGTGACTTGTGATATGTAGATATGAAAGACTAATAATATTATAATTATTGTGGGCGATAAGTTTCCACTAATTTAGGCGAACCTCTAATCTACCCTCGAATCAATTGACAGACTGCTAAGTTAAGTTTGATTTCATGATGCCGTGAAGATATCGAACTTCAGATCAGCTTGGAATGAGTCAAGTCAAGCATAGATTGACTTGACTGGGCGGAAAATGTGGCTCACTTGATGTGACCAAGTGCTTTCCGGATCGACGGCTAGTTAATGTTCATTAGTATGTTGTTGAAGCAATGCTAGAGCAGTCACACAGTGTGCACTATTACCATGCATCTTATGATAGTATTATTATTTAAAAGCGCTTTCTATATTTCATAGGAAGCGAATCTGTATCTTAAAATACTATGATATTCGTGCCCACCGCTATGATCTTGAATATCCCCGCAACTTCACCTCGGAATCGGATCACAGTCAAATTATACACACCATAGGTATGATATAAAAGTACTGTCACTTATCATATATACAAGTACCTTTTTCACCTAAAATCATGTGTGCGGTAATGTCATATTATCACATGACTAGGAAGATATAGTAACAGAACAACAATTCCTCTCAAGATATTATGCATGCTTTTATACACACTCCATCTGTATCCAGCCTTTCGGCTATGACAGACACCCGCCCATAGGCTTGTCTCCCCATCTCAGTGTTAATCTTCTCTGAGCAAATTGAATGGTCAGAGAAGATTACTACCGAGATGGGGAGACAAGCTTATGGGCGGTTCTCCATCACTCGATCACTTGCGATCTCCCGATGAGTGAATTGGAACAATTAACAATTGTTTTGAAGCGATTTTTCCATGCTCAGGTCAAACTTCATTCTCCTTTTAGATTCTTACCTTATTGCATTACTAAGTTTTTTCTCACCTCCATTATCGAGACCGTCGTCGCCAAAGCCTTCTCCTCTGCATTCTTGACGGCATTCTGAGGGTCATGAACCTGAATACCCTGCTGAATGGGTTGGTAGTTGACGAGCATGCTCTAAAACAGGAAGTGACTCGGTTGTTGAACCTTACTGATGAGTTCAGTCGTGTCTCAAGATCCGCCGGCCCACCAGCTCAAACTCCAAAGAAATCTTTCAACCCTCCGTGGAACTCAGCTGAAATGAAAACAGAGAAAAAAAAAATTTTTAGCATGTTATCATAATTTTAAATACCACAAGCAAACACAATCTTGATGTATGATAGAACAGCTAACAGCCTCACAACTAGGTATCATGAAAACATATTAGCCTAGCTATGTAAGCGCCAAAAAACCTTAATCCTAACATAGAATATGCTCATTAAATGCAACAGGAAATTTGAGGCGAGATTCTGGTAAACTTAGGTAGAAGTCGGATATGAATCATAGACTCGGTCTATGAAATTGTCACGTACAAAATTTTCATCCGTAATAGCCGCCCCCGCGCGCATAATTAAGAAACTAGCCTAATCCAAATTGGTTGGATGTGAACAACGTGTCTTTTTCCCTTTTCTTCACGATTAGATTTATGCATGGGGGCCATGATCCCTATTGATCTTGCATATGATCATTAAGGTTGAATCATTGTCTCGGTGCGAAAAACATAGGCTAGAACGCTTAAGATGGATTCCCCAATCATTCTTTCGCCTTCCCCGACACGGCCAATGTTCTCGGGGTGCCGCCAGATATCGAGGAGATGAGATCAAAGCTGTTCTCTGTGGAAACTCACATCACTCTCTCCATGGAATAATATATGCAATACTGACCATTCATTGACAATGTCTGGGTTAAAAACACGACCCTAAGCAGAGAGGATCCATGGATTGAGTATTGATGGTGTCAATTTCGGAGAATGAGGACTTGAAGTTAGTACTCCACACAATCAAATTTGGTCAGCTCGATGCTAACATACTATTAGATCCGCAGTCCCAATTGAGCAGCGGGTCCGAAAATGCTCAACAAGAACGGCTATTGGGTGCCCAATAAAACTAAGAAAGCGGTTTCGGGCCAACACCGTGGAGATCTTACGCCATTGGGGATGTCAAGCTCATTGTCATACACTAGCCTACGCTGACAAGGAAAAGAAAAATTCCAGGGTAAGGAAGGCTTCTGGTTCGGAAGTAACAAAAGGCTCCCATGCTGCAGCTATGCAGTTTAATCGTTCACGCCAGCCAAGACTTCTAGCAGCAACTGGGGTCAATATCTTTTGCTTTAACGGTGGTATCCTTACATAGAAGGATAATCTGGACGGCACAATTGTTCGGGGTTTGGTTCTATGGGAAAGCCAACAAGCTGAGGCTGAAGCGTGGCTCCTCAAGAATGGCTATAAAGCTAAGAAAATATCTGCCGCTCGAGAATGTGACGGTGAGTTGCAAGATCACACCAAATCCGTTGAATTTTAGCTTATATTCACAGGCCAAACGTCCTATGGTTTGGTGTTTGGTCTGCCTAAACGCATTCCAGGTATTATACTTATGGTGATGGACTCCACCCACAAAACAAATCAGCTCAAATGGCTCCTTTACACACTCATGATGCGTGAAGAATATAGTGGTTGGATTCCAACTTGTCATGTTTTCACGGCAGAAGAAGATAGTGATATCACTGCTGCTGCACTGCGAGTTACCCGAGAGTTGTGTGGTGGCCGGTGGCTGGTCGAGTGGATGCTCACAGATGACTCGGCAGGTAATAGAACTCTATACCTTCGAGTTTCGGCCGACGCTAATACACTCCGGACATTCTAGGAGAGCGGTCTGCTGTCCCTAAGGCATTTCGTGATGCACCATTTTGTCTTCCAAGACACTTACTTACTATGTCGAGTGCATTCTGAGCGCACCCTAATGCGGAGACTTGCTGGTAAGGAGAATGCAGAAGCGCTAGGACGCCTTCTAGCAGCACTAAAGTATCGCTGAACTGCGGCAGGCTGCAAAGAATCTGTATTGGAGGCTGCAAAAGATGAGAACACAAGGATGTACATCAGGAAGGAGTGGAATGTACAATGGAGAGCTGGGCAAATTATACCCGAACACCATCTCGTTTACTTCTCCAAGACAGCTACATCAATCATCCATAATCTAATTTACTATCCCAGTCTAACGAGATCATTTTTATTAACTTACATCTACCAATGCAGTTGGGGGATGACACAGTGCTCTAATGGCTCGTAGCACAGTCCTGAAGGTCGGTACAGTCTGCAAGGTCTTTGTAGACACATCTGATACTTCATTGGAATGAGACAAGAAGTCGGAATTAAGGGAGCATAACTTCCGATCAAAACACGTTTCCGAGGCCGCAGGATACCCTGCTCTCCGCAAATTTCTGGATCCCGCCCAAGAGCCCAAGAGCTTATCGTTAGTGAAATCCAAAAGCTTTCTAAAGAGGATGATATCCAGATTGACTCGTTCAGGCCATTGGATGATGACCTCTCTTGCTTGTGCTTCTTTTGTCGGAGATACCAGCCTCCTTGCTGCCACATTCTAAAGCAGGGTCAGGTCTGGCAGGTTATTACAGAGAGACACTAGTATGACTGGGCTTGGATGTGAAAAGACAGCGGTTTTGAGATGTACGAGCGTGCGTCGAGAAACTATGCCACTAAGGAGATCTGCGAGGCTATTTATTGGTGGTGGTCCAGTTCCTCAAAAGCCGCAATTCCGGGAAACGGTGCTACAAAGTGCAGTTTTATCGAGTGTCAGGGCACCTCGAGCAGTTTCCTATCAAAGCCCGTGATGCTATGATAAAGGCCCGGCTTGGGAAGCTAAACCTCCACATTGGCAAAGTGCACACGTTAGCGGTAAATGACTTGATGAATCAATTACCCACTAGCCTTGTGGCAAAGCTACGGGAATCTTAGGCAAGTTGTAAGAATCTGCGTATTGCTTATATTGCTCTCCGCGGAACAGGACTGCGATTCTTACAATGATATTGACCAATGTAAATTACAAATAAAAGTTGAAATATGCGCATCTCCTAATAAACACTGGGAATTGAACCCAACATAGCTCTGGTTTACTAAATTATCCTTTCGGGCTATAATAAATCTAAATAGCCTTCAATCCATCTATCTCAAACTCCAACTGATGATATCGTGGGTGACTGAGCGTAGGGTAGTGGCTGTCAGGGATGTCGGATGAATTAAGATTCCAAATTAACATGCTCTTCAAGTCCCCAAAGTACCACTTAAACCTGTCCTCTATCTTTTTTTCGCCCAAAACAACACCTAGACCAGCCCATCCTTTGTTCCTCATAAAACAACTTGAACCAGTCCTCCTTGATTTCAGGAATTCGGAACGACTCGAGCCATTCCGTTACATTGATTTCGGGGGTTGGAGGAGAACTGAACCGGTTCTTCATTATTTCTTTGTTCACAGTGATTTCGGGCTATGCACCTTTTGCTGGTGTTTTTCTAGTGAGTTGTCGATTGAGTCGAGTGAAGATAGAGAGCCTTCTGTAAAGGATTCCAATCCAGCTCTATATATACTTTGACATTCACAACAAGCATAAAGTGAGACTACCTAGGTTCAACAAGTTCATTGTTGAATGGGAGGAAACAATGTGGTTTTCTGCCTTTGTTAAACAGTATATATTTAGGCCCCATTTGGTTCACGAATCATAAGAGCCTGGCCCATCACTCCAGAGTTGGTAGTTGCTCTCTAAAAATACTACTAGTATTGAACCCGAAGTTTTTCGATAGATACAACCTGAGCAAAAGCAACTCCTTCAGGAAGTTGTCATTCAGGGAGACTTAGATCCCTTCGAAACCTCGAAAGAAACTGCCGATGAATTCAAGTGCGAGCATCGCGACAAAGTGGAGATTTTCGATATTTCTGGTTCCGGAGAGTATACAGTCCTTTTGAGGAAGAGTGCCACACTTCTCATCCCTAAAGCATTGCAGTTTGATAGGCTGGTTGCAGGTCGGATACAACCGGCTGGGATGCTTGAAAATATGGCATCCTAGAGGACATTGTTCAACAACTTGAAGTTGGCTTTGTGACCTTGTTTGTCCTCGCTTGCACGGCGGAGGCCTTGCTAGCACCTGGAATCACCGATCCGTACAAATTCTATAAGTATGTCCACCTGTCTGAGGCTGGAAACTGAATTGGTTCCAGTATAGGCGGCAGCTCCGCCCTACGAGGCATGCACAAGGACCGGTATTTAAACAAACCTCTTCAAAAGGACATTCTCCAGGAGCCTTTCCAACATGATGAGTGCCTGGGTGGGTATGATGTTGATATCGTCAACCGGCCCGATTAGAACACCTGTTGCCGGTGGTGCCTGTGCTACACCGGTGGTGGAGTCCGTTGACATAGGGTATGAGGCCATCGTCGAAGGCAAAGCTCGTATCTTCTTGGTGGATTCAATAACTTCCAGGAGGGAGGCTCCTATGAGTTTGCAAACATAAAAGCGACCAGCAACGCGGAAGAAGAATTTGCACATAGCCAAACCCCCAAAGATGTCCCGTCCGACTACAACAACGCGAAACGGGCTCATGGAATCCCAAGGCTAGGGCATGGAGGTTATCATAAGTGCTTAGCTCGCTCTGGATATGGGCGTACCAATCTGCGGTATCGTCACCTTAACAACAATCGCTACGGATAAGATTGGGCGCTCTGTCTCTGCTCCAGGCCAGGGTTTTCTTGCCCGCGAGAATCCGGGAAAATTCCCGTCACCTTTACTCAATATCAAATACCGCCGCCGCCAGTCAGAACTTCGTAGGATAAAAATCAAGCAATGGCAAGAATCCGAACTCCTTTATTTCCAAAAAGAAGTTGAAGCCATGAAACTCAAGTTGACGGGCGGCCTTTTGATGCGAATGAGTACATATAAGAAAGGGTCGCACATATTAACTATCGAGCTTTTCGACAGGAGAAAAGTGCCTTACAGGGCATCCGAAAGGCGCTGCTGGTGCTTGGATGTTTAATGGGCTGCCTGCAAGTTCTGAGTAGCGGCCTTGTTCTAGGGAACCGAAATGCGGATAATGTTGACAAAGGCTTGGAGAAGTTTGATTGCATCGTTTACCCGAGCCGTAGCATCCAGACGGATGGAATCAAGGCATTCTCGGTCACCTCATTCGGCTTTGGTCGAAAGGGTGCTCAACTCCTCGGTATTCACCTTAAATGCCTCTATACGACCTTGGATAAAGCCCAATTTGCAGCCTATAGAGCCAAGGTCGGGTCCACCAGAAAAATGCATACCGCTTCTTCCACAACAGGCTGATTAACAACAGTATCTTCGTACTCAACACCAAAGCACCGTTTGAGGATGTCTTCCTGAACCTTGATTATCGTGTCACACGAGACAGCCAAACTTTGGAACCCATGTACCCTTTTATTCCATCTAAGGTCGCTGAGAAGGATGAAGAAACCACTCGACAAATGGTGGAATCCCTAGCAAAGGCTGCAGTGACCGAAAACAGAGTGCCTACGGTTAACGTAAGTCGACCTTAAAAAATCCGTTCTTATCCACATCTGCTGACATTATTGTCTAACTTCATGCCGCCGCTGCCGAGGTTGCTTAACAAGCTGGCCTGAGGAAGGTCAGTATTAGCATTACGACAACGATTCTCGGGTGATTGCTGTTGCGGTATCCAAGTTTTAGTAATGTTAAACGACCGCCCATGACATTATGACGATTTGGCGGTTATCTCGGAAAGGAGTCTACAGCAGAATGTATCATGTATGTGTTATTAATCGAAATATACCTAAAGCCTATATGACCCCCTACACCTATAATCCCATGTTTCCTAGATTTTATATTATTAAAAGAGAAACTCTTTCTTATAATGTGATAGCTTCTTCAAGACCAATATTCTATTAACATTTGTATATATTAGGGTAATGATCCACTGGTAATCCTATCATGATAAATGCCATGGACATGTCCGCATTGATGTAGTTGAGGCGTGCCGATTATATAATTTGATTGCATCACTTGCCATTCCTGGCCCTTTCCTTTGGTGGCTCATAGAGCTCCTAGGCTGACGTAGGACGCTTTTCTTTGCTGGTTGTTTTTCCGTCTCTTGGGATCCTTGGACTAGCGTCTCGGGCTCTCGGCTGTCTACCCAACAGCCCAGCTTCTAGTCTCACTTCCATATTTGCATACTTCTCTAGCTAAGCTGCTCCAGTGGCTGACTTAGCGTTGGCCTGTTGAGCCGACTTCATATTGACATATTGACATCTCGTTCCAGCATAGTGATCCCTCCCAATTGCTCTCCCTGAAGCTGCTATTCCGTTCTTCAGGCGTTAAAAGCCTCCATAACCTGTATCCACACCGTCTAGGGGTCTCCCTGCATGTTTGCATTGGGCTTGTTGCTCAAAGGGGCGTTCCACATCCCGTGAGGGCTTTGAAACTCTCTGTCAACGTAGGCTAGTGTGCCTCCTTGCCCCCCCAATGGCCTCAAGCCGCCGTGGCCTAGCCACCTCATGGCATTTGCCGCTCTCATGGCCTCCTACTTTACCATCTTTCAGATTTTGAAAAAGCCTGACCTGGAGAGGGCTCTGGGTCTCCCCAGACTCTTCTTCAGGTTGATCATCGCCCTTGACTTCGATTTTGACCCCGTTTGTCACACACGACAGGGGTAATGGGGCCCCCGGGGCCTGGGGGGCTTCCTGAACCTACTGACGTGTAAAGCTGACGTGTTTTTGTGCATTCTTGGTGCTCTTGAGGAAGAGACAATCTGTTGGAATAAAGGATTTATGCACTCGGGGATATCGGAAAGTTGGTGGCGTATGCCACCAAAGAGCTGAATGATTCCTAAGCAAAAGTTTAGCATCTCCGTTAGAGATTTGCTACTATAGATAGCTGGTGTGTTTGTATGGACCCTTTGAGGCATCTATTTGGCAGGCTGATTCACAAGAATAGTATCACGGAGAGCTAATGCAGCTGAGCTGACTTGTAGCTGAACTAAGTTGATGGAACACGGCGGGTATAAATAAGAGATTGAGGATTGGGAGTTGATGACGCCTTTTTTGTAGAAGACATGTATGTACAACATGCAAAAACTAGTCCTTTAAATTCAAGGTCCCTCCCAGCGTCCATCATTGGCCCTCTTCGGATTTCAAATAGTAAATTTCCTTCTCCTGTAGCAATTGGTTGAAGGTCCCAATACTCCTCTATTGCTAACTCATAATCTAACAAAATCTGCTTCCTATAAACAACTTTTTGCCTAGGTCCTGCCAATCCTTAGCCAGCTGATGCCGTTGTTTGCTGTTTGCTCTTGCGTTTAAGCTGATGAATAAATTTGTTGGAGAACGTGATTGGTTGGCAAAGAACATATGTCATATACTTAGGCTTCCTTTGCAGGAAGGGTCCAGAGATGTTGTCACCCTCGACTG
This sequence comes from Pseudotulostoma volvatum, assembly GCA_019804575.2. Classification (NCBI taxonomy): domain Eukaryota; kingdom Fungi; phylum Ascomycota; class Eurotiomycetes; order Eurotiales; family Elaphomycetaceae; genus Pseudotulostoma; species Pseudotulostoma volvatum. Next base: position 42,626 of record JAHQZX020002101.1, on the reverse strand, counting down.
TCGTCAGGAAAAGGGCCAGGAAGACAGAGTTAGAGTTGTCACCGGAGATAATGACAGCCGTTAGAGCTAATTGGTATTAGAAAAATATAGAAACCGAGACACCGAAATGAAGTCCTTCATGATCTTACTCTGCTATCATTCTCAGAGAGTACAATTTCAAAACTTGCAAGCTACGGCCAGCGAGTGGCTAGCTATTTCCCGTTGTTGCACAGTTCACATTCATCCTCTAATGAGTATGGGTATTTTTGTCGAGTTAAATTAATGCTTCACCATCCCTATGCTGGTGTTCATGATTTAGCTTTGGAAAGAGATGCTATGCGGCAACTTACGAAATTTGTTAAGCAACTGATGCTCATGAGACTGACTATCTCCCTCATAAAGATGACTCTGACTCCCGGGGCGATGGCTTCGAGGATCCAAGTGTAATGGATGAGAATGAAATTGTCACGAAATCAGAAGCTATTGGCTGCTAGACACCCTCACAATGATGCAGGGAGGTTCGAAGATCCCTAGGATCCCGGAAACATTGATTTAGGTCGTCTGTATTACTGGACGTCGCATGCAGGTCGTTTCCCTGAGCATTATTGGGACAATTTGAAGTTAGATTACCTGACCGAATTTTCGATGTCTACAAACGCCGATATTGATACTCTCTAACCGGAACAACGACAACTTTACGATGCTGTAATGTATCAATACGATAATATCCTCCAGAACAAGTATTACCTGCCCTTTTTGTATGGCGCTCTGGTGGCATCCAGCCTGTCGCCAAGACCTTATCCATAAATGTCTATGATATACACTCGTAGAAGGCTTATGCTGTGGGATAAAATGATCCGCTGTTGGGAGAAGGTCCGACTGGAATGGCTGCCTTTAATATACGGGGACGAACGCTTCACAGCCGTCTTTCATTACCTGTCGGGCAGATATTCTCCCCTCTCTCGCCGACAGCGCTTACCAAACTCAGCAGCAACTCCAGCCGTGCAAATTCCCGATCGCAGACAAAAAATCCATAATTGAGCTTAGGGCTCTTTACTAGATCAATCAGCGGCTTCATCAAATATTCCCCGATCGACAAGATGAGCGGTTTGGCGGTTTAAATGTTCTTCTGTATGGAGCCTTTTTCCAACTTCCTCCCTTCTTAAGGAATCCACTTCTTTATGCCACATGACTGTCTTTGGATTAGATCCAGGGGAGAAGGGTTTACGAGTCATTTGCTTCTACAATGGTCCTCAGAGGGGTAATGTGGCAGCAGGGAGATGGTGGGCCTTCCCGGCGCTTTCAACAAGCTTAGTATGAATTTAGAATGGATACCATACCGTCGCTGAAAATAGCTGGAAATTGCTTTTGATGCGAATAGCAATGTCTCTATCTTCCACAGATATAAAATTTTTCATATAATGTCATTCAAATCTCCAACACCAATGGGCTTGTCAGACGATTATAATCGCAGAAGCTCCGGAATTTAAAAAGGCCTGTTATTTCTATTCATGCGAAGCATACCAGTTCGAGAGAATGCCATAATGCGCTTATGAGGACACGGGGAATCTCCATGGAAACTTGCCTCTATCCGTAGGATCCTGGTTCCGCTTGACCTAGAATACTTGGGTTGAACGGGGCTTGATTAATGGTTCAATGGGCGCTATTCGCGACGTTGTATAGCTAGCTGATGTCATGAACAAGTTGTCTAAGGCGCTATGGTCGAATTTGACGATCATGATGGGCTATCTGTTCAAATAGGAGGGAAGATGTAAGACGCCTCACAGCCTTAGCTGTAGTTGCTTCTTGAGGTATTCTGAGAGAAGCTTGGAAGAGAAATAATGTAGGCAACTAAGAATATCAAGGGAAAATGGCAAACTTAATAGTCTCTTGATTCTTGAAAATTAGCTACAGTACATAGAAAAGATCTTGTGACATACATGATTTCGTAGGGGTATTTATACCTGTAAAATGGTACAAATGAAAGCATACAAACGAATGTATACCCTTGCATTATTTCCATGGAATACTCTGAAGGGTGAGGACTGTCTTCAGAGTCGGTTATCGTGTTCTCATCGTCAAGGATCGAAGAAAGAAATCGATTCTTTCATTGCAAAAGTTGTGGACGCAAAGTGGGAATTGGCCGAGGTCGAAGAGTCACACGACAGACTCCTCAAGTCTTATCAAAAGGAAATGAACTATCCCTGTTGGGTCACGATCCTGAGAGGTATCCGCCCCCTCAGCCAAGTGTTAACTGACTCCTCACCAGATTCTTGATTCTTCGTGGGTTCGAGTAAGGATATGTGGAAGATCGGGTGGATTCGCATTCTCGGGGGGAGCTGCAATTTGTAGCTTATCATGCTCCATCTTTTCTTCAATAGAGAAAGATCCATATTTGACATGGTCAAATTTCTGACTTGGTCATGTCGATTTAATGTTGAAAACTTTTGATCCAACACTTCGTCGTCGTAGGTAGACTCTGTCCGCTTTGACTTACCCCCTTCTCAGCACGAGAAAAATAACGTTTCAATGCCAAGAATGTTGTATAAACCTCCCCATCACTCCTCTTGACCTTAAAATCATGAGAATCACTGGTTATGGGTTTTGCAATCGCTCAATTTTAAAGGCGTAGAAAATATAATTTGGTGAGCTGGGCATGGTAATGGTCATTTTTCTTTACCTTTAATTAACTTAAGAGCCAGCCCCATCACCCTATGAAATCAATGCCAAATAATCGGCTATATCTACATGCTTAAGATCAAGAGAAATGATCGATACTTAGACTTCTACACTGTTTTGGAATTGAGAAGCCATATTTGGCTGTACGTGGTAGCAGCCAGATACCGATCGTCAGTGTAAAGGGATTATCAGCTAGTGACGGACCCCGCTTTCATATTCTTTCATAGTAACAGTTTGTTGAACAGTAAAAATGTGTGTGTGATATTGTTTTTCTTTTAGAAAAAGTCTTAATTAAGTCTATGGGATATTTTATATGATGTGTGCACATTAACGAGATCGCATGATTTAATGGCCAGCTATACTGCTCGACAACAGTCATCCAAGTGATAGCCAAGTTAAATTAATAAGTCCTTCATCATAGTGCTTCCAATAACGTCTATTCACACGTATACAGTTAATCAATATTCTCACAGCGCTTCGTATTCCTCTAATTTCTTAACATCCAGGACGGTAGGTATTCTACCGGGTAACCCTACCACTTAATTTTCAAAATGAATTGTTGCTATTGGATATGATAGGTATAGCAAAAATAAATAGTCTGGCTGAATGCAACAGGTTTTTCATTTTGGCAAGGGCTTTCTTCTCTCGCATATCTTACTTAGTATTTGAATAAGTACCAGTACCACATAATCCTCAAGGGCCCAGTGTAGTACTTTAAAGAATAAAGGGGAAAAGAAAGAGAAAAAAAAGGGAAGATCTCCCAAGTCACTATGAAAATCACCCATGGATAGAAGATAATTGAGAGCCTGAGAGATGGAAAAATCATTCTAGTTCGTCGTTTATAGCTGGTTATCGATAATATGTCGATAGCCATTTTTGAGAGTCGCCGCCACGTTTAACGCTGAGTGCCACTGGCAAGTAGAATAGCCACCAGCTGATGGCGGGGCCCGTAATTCGAGTATTATATTGCTGTTACTCTGATCGGCCCTGTCCATCTATCCGTGTCTATATACATTATTTCTATACGCTTAGTGCCGCTCTTAGGTTTTCGGCGTCCCGCCAACCATCAAATAACGATATATATACTATTGGAAATAGCCACCAGAGGATTTTTGTAATGCTTCGACATGAAATCCATAGTTCACAGAATGCGGTCCATTGTCGCATCGTCTCCCTCAGTTACCAGTGTTACACACCGGAATGCCTTAAGAAATTCTTTAGCATCACAGAGGAATATCCAGTCTTCAGGCGTTGAAAAGTCGTCCTTCGGATCCCCCGAAGTAGATAGTATCTCTGTAAAAGACATGCAATCGTTGTATGCAGGTGCACTCTGATCACTGATCGAACAAGTGGCTGCACTAAGCTTTACCGGAGCCGCATCGGCGAAACCTTCACTCTCTATAGCTAATTAGAGCTTGGTGGTTCGTGCGCCCCTTGATCCTGGTCGCATATAAGCAACTTATACCACGATTTATGTCATAGTTCCGATTTTAGAGAATCGTTACAGCGAGTGTGCAAGTAAGTTCCACAACTAGATATCAACTGAAATCAATTAGAGAATGGATTTTTATTCGATATGAATTCTAGCCAACACCGGCGATTTGGTCTAGCACTTTCAGTTGCTAGCTATGTCTGCTGACATTCCCGCACAGAGATGACGAGCAGGTCGCATATCCTACTGGCCAAATCATCCCTTCCCAATGCATTAGGTATAAGCCCTAATACTGATTTGAACTGGCGTGCTCGCGCCCCACTTTGTCTTTTTTTCGTTAGAATTAAGCAAATTTTTCACTAGAATTAGAAAATCCCTATTTTATCTACCTACTTGGGAAAATAGAATATATGTAGATAGCCAAAACATACAAATATTGTGAGGGTCTGTCACACTCAATAAATTTCCACAGCGCTTGATCTAAATACGGCAAAAATATACGTATTAGAGAAAGCACAATTCCCCAATCCAAATGGATTATTTTTCATCTAAGCATCTTATAATTTGGGAAGATATATGTTTTATGTAAATATTCACCGTGTTGATCCCGGTTAGTCGCATACCCGATTCCAATGTATACATTCTACTGAAGTGATTCATCCGGGGAGTTTCAATTCTGCGTCCATTATCAGAGGCCTGACATATAGTACGCTGACTGGATGACCTACCAAGTCATCCATTGGGCCTTTTGGCGTTGTGGTGTAGTGGTAAAGTCAGCACCCGCTGCCTCACATCCATAGAAGCATTATTGAATGTACTAGGAGGCCAATACCTAGAAGGAAAAGCTAAAGGTAAAAAGCCCTATGGTGCCTAAGACTGCGATTTTTTAATATTGTCAATGACATGATCGATGACATGTCCAAAACTTGCGGAGTTGTACATGAAACCTTCAAAGAACAGGGAGGCAAAGCTCTTAGTAGCAATATGTTGTTGTTGGCATGCAATGTTGATGCCCTAAGCATCAGGATTAGTCAGCTCGCTAGTTAGCTAGAGGTAGATAGCCTGGATAGTGATTCAGGATTACCATCCACCGAACAAGCCTCCTGAAGCCTTCCCATGCCTTCAGTTCCATCATGTGTACCTTTTCCTTTACGGCTTTTCGGTAGTCTTTTGTTTCAATATCGGGTTGGGTTGGTTATAAGTTATTGGTAACATATACAGTATACATTGATCAACTACAAGATATAGCATTAGTGTGTCGGCTCCTTTTACCTTTTCTCTCTCCCTCTGTGGGAGCGTGTGAGTATTTATATATACATATAATCGGATATGCTTACTGGATCTGGAGGTTTCTTGGGTGGGCCAAATTCTGTCCGGGTGGGTCAGGTAACCGTTCGGACAGTTACTTTTTGACGTTGGAAGATCTTCAAAAGAGAAATGGCTGCGGTTTACTAGGAAAGCTGGTAAAGGGGAAGACACCTTCCTTCGCTAGAGTAATTGTCCCTACGGTAGGGCCAGGTGGGGGGCACTATGATATAAGACATGATTCTCCATAGGATGGCATAGTTACCACTACTGCATGGTTCATCCCCAGTAGGGAAATGATCCGATGGTCGTGACTGGGTAATAACGGATGCCTTGTCCATCTCTCTGATTTCACGGACCAAAGGATTGAATCGGGTCTGAGAACGAGTACAAGCTTGGGGTATTCGATTGAGGTGGGGATCGCCATGGAGTTGCTCGGCAGCTTTAATAAATCTAGAAGAAATTGGATTGTTATCTGGTTATCTACAATAATTCTTCCCTTGGGGTCGGACGCTTTCCGTGGGAAATCCTGGCTCCTACGATGCCGCGGACCATATGGGTTTACAGATTGGAGATGAAGGTCGCTTATAGATAGATTGTGAATCCGGCCGGCCAGCCAGGAAGCAAGCACTCTACGCATCCACGGCCCGTATGGGGGGGAGTCTCGGTGTCTTTATCTCCACCCATTCTGGCTCCGGTCCGGTGGACGGCCCCGACACCGCCGAGATGGGCTCACAACTCGATCGAACAGCGCCTACGCCTCCACTGCCACGGCCACGATGAGGGCCGTGCGGTTCCCTCTTGATGGGGGAGATGACGGCCAGCGGGAAGGCCGATGTAGAGGGAGGGGCTTGGTGGGTTGGTGGCATGCCAAGACGCCTGTGGCACTAGTCAGCCGCGCCGGTGGATCCACGCTAACGGGGTTAGTGTATTCAATTCCAATTCATTTGTATGATCTCTTTTGTACCGTTTACGGGTATAAATACCTACGATATCATGTATCTAACAAGGTCTTTTCTATGTACTGTAGCTAATTTTCAAGAATCAAGAGATTATTAAGTTTGCCATTTCTCCTTTGATCCTTAGTTGCCTACATTATTCATCTTTCGAGCTTCTCTCCGAATATCTCAAGAAATAACTGTAGCTAAGGCTGTGAGGCGTCTTACAGTTCCTGGCTCGAACCGAGCTTCTTTGCTTTTCTCTTTGCACGACTTCTGCCCTTGCTTTTTGGCTTCGGCTGTACTACCTGCCATTCCTGAACCGGTTTAGTTGCCGCTAGGGCTGCCAGGTTGGCATACGATGTCCCCTTCTTCGTAGGCTACTCGCGGCTGTCTCTTGAGGCCCTTGACTTGAACCCTCTATTACTTGGCTATTCACCTGGGCGCCGTTCGCAGTTTTGCTTCCCGCGTCCCTTGTCGACTTGTGTGCGCTTTTGGTCTAACCCTTGTCTCGTGTCTTGTGTCGAGCCGCTGGGCCGTTGGGTCTGTCTGCTAAAAGTGGCAACCTCCGAGTGGAGTCTGCCAACCTTCAACTTAAAGGTGGCGATCCTCCCCATGTATTGTTCTTCTCAGAGCTGTTGCTCGGCCGTTTATAGCCTCTATGACTTGCGTCCACACCGTCTGGAGGTCCCCCTATTGTGCTTTTTGTTGGCTTCGGGCCTTTGTTCAAGGGCCTTTTCCGTATTGCCCGCTAGGGCTCGAAATTGCTTCGTTATGTCCGTTAAGGTCGTCTGGCGTTCCTTTGAATAGCAGCTCGTCGTTGCTGTTTAGCCACTCCCCGATCGTTGCTGACCTGGCTTTGAAAAAGCCCAACTTGCACAAGTTTCTGGGAGCCCGCGCATCCTTCCTGGTCCTCCTCTTCCGCTTCAATACCATTTATTAAAGGCTTTAACAGCCTTAGAGTTTCCCAATGGCATGGCGTTGGGGTGTCCCGTACCCCCAGAATTTCTTGCATAAGGTTCTCAGTCGCGTTGTTTACCACTGGTGACGCGTAGACACCACTCCCACTATGGAGATCTGGAGGCTCCATGCGGCTTCCTAAGGCCCTGTGGCCTTCTCAAATCACTGACGCATAGTGTTGACGTGTTTTTTTTTTTTTTTTGCTGGCTTTGTTGGTCTGGTGCGTACAGGTCCTCTTTTTCTCGCTTACGCGCGTTTCAGTGGAATTGTCAGGCCACCAATGTCTGTTGCAGTCAAATGCTGATAGTGTTTGATTCGTCTCGCGGGTGCTGGATAGTCCTATCTATTGATTACGCTGTTCTATGGGGAGACAAGTAATTATGCTTACTAGCTGCCCTTATGAAGCTACATATGATATGCTTCTACGCTTCCAATATGAACGGAAGAGAAAGGGAAGGAATGAGGTGGCCAAATCTGTCAGTTTCTTAGGATGATTATCATGAGGATCTCTTAAAGCCAGGAAGTATTGTATGTAACAAAACATAAGTCACATGTAGGAAATGATAAGTACTAGCAGCATTAGGTATGATTCGTACCGGCCGCCTATACACCAGCTTAAAGCCACTAAGTTAACCCCCAAATTGAGGGAACCTTTCGAGACTAAACCTCTCTCTCTAGACCATCGCTTACATGGTTTAGAAAAGCCATCACCGAAGGATAGCGTATACATTGGCCCTTTGAGTGGAGGTCTTCTTACAAGTCACCCCTCACCCCCCGGGTTGCTCCCCCAGCTTTCTCTCGAGCAGGAGCCGCCTATGCGTCATCTGTCACCACATACCTTGCTGTTGATCAGTAGGTTCTACGACCCAAGGGGAATTTGACTGCAATCCAATCAAATGTTGGGAAATGTGAGTAGGTGTGTAGAATAAAATGATGAACAGGGGGATTGATTGGTCTTGGGAAATACTAAAATACATCGTGCGCCTACTGCCGTCACATATAAGCCCGATCAAGATTGAAATTCAAGAGGCATACATTAATGATTAGACTATTTCCAAATTTAGCTGATATTATTCTATCAAATAGGGCAATGATGAGCAAAGTTAATCACTTGGGAAAAGCATCAGTTGATGAGTCAAACTCATCACTCCAATCTCCCTCAAGTATAAATACCCCACCCTTCCCAATCATCCGAAATGTTGTCATCTCTAGCTAGACTAAAGAGGCAGGTATGGTCCGAATCATTGTCCTTACAGTCATCTGAGCAGTACCGGGCCACACAATTTTCATTTCGGCCACAGTCGATGTCAAGCAAAACCCCCGAATCCATTGTATCACATTCGCATCCATGACAAAGGTACATGCAACCTGGGAGGCTTTCTCCAGTCTCCGAGTCCACTTCCATATCTGACTTCGCTGTTACTACCTCCTCCTGAGGTTCACACTGGCTCGCGAGGTTGTTGAAGTTTTGGTAATCAATGTACTCTCCGATGGAACGGCACTTCATTACCCCCAGGGCCACCATTTCTGCTTTGATCGCTTCAATTGTGGCCATGTCAGCCCCGAAGTCCTTTTTATTATAATCCATGATGTATAAACCCCAAGGGGCTACGGGAGTACCCCCAAGACCATATTTCTTGAATTTTCTCATGTCAAACCCCCGAACGAACTGTTCAAGGAGGAAACCCACGATGGCCTTAGCTTGTACACTCGCTGACCCTGGTGTGCCATCTAGGCAGATTTCTCGTCTCGGGCCCTTAAGTCCGGACCAGAGGTGATTCACAGAGACAATGTTTCCATTATTAGGACCTTTGTTACTCCATAACCGCAAGCTCCAATCATTCCGTTGACGGTCCCGCCCTGATAGGAGCCACTCGGGTTGTGGGAGCCGGTTGTACTGATCCCTTAATTTCTCGGCTTCGGTTCCGGCTCCGTAGTATTCCATATCGGATTAGATTGTCACGACGTTTCCACGGTTAACCGAGAATTGCCGAGTCCTTGGCTACTAGATTAGTAGATTCCTACTAGAGTACTGAGGCTCTATAGGGAACTAACCGGTAGTGATTGTTAGAAAGTCGGGATCGGTTAGCAATTATACTCTTCACTGCTAAGCGAGCTGTGGGGGATTTTAGACCTGTGATGGTGGTTAGAAATTTGAGCTATGCAGAGCGGGTTGGAGCTTCATATTTATAATCTTTCAGAGTGTTTATCAGAATCCTTCCTAGGAGGCAGATTCCGACATATATCATATCCCGTAATGTGTTTTCGGAATTGATTGCACTAGAATAAAAAAAATGCCAACAATAAAGCAATAGGGAGTTCACGGGTCTTTGTCTAGCTATAGATACTATTGATGTTATATACGCGTATATAAAATAGATATCTCCGTCGGTCTTTTAGGTCCCCCCTTTTCCGATATGTACCGTGACTATATTGTGTGTTGAAGACCAGTCCATTAAATTTCTAGTATGATAATATCCGGGAAATCCCCGATAGAGAGATGATGGAAATTGCCCGATATTTATGTCAAACTGTGATGATGCTTGGAGCCTTCCTTTCATAGGGTAAATAAAGAAAACACCAACAATGCAGTCCCGATTCCCATTGTTGATTTACTCTCCACCAACTAGTCAGAGTAATAATAATAACTACACATTCGTGGTCCCTCGTAAGATAAAAATAATAAAATCCGTATAGTAAATATCTCTTTGATGTGACTGGTCAAGACTATCACTATAGAATCATCATTGCTTGTCGGAAGTTTGGCCTTCATCTTTTGCTTGTTTTAGCTGGTCGACAAGTGACTAAAGTAGACCCCATGCGGATGGGAGAGACAGACGTCCAAGCATAGGGAGAGGGCTAAAGGCAGTCACATCGTGGCTTATCCGCCAGGGGGTCCTCCCTCAATTCAGGTGTGTCAAGGAGATGACTGAGGAGGACTGGAGTGGGTGGCGACCGCTTGAGTCGCTGGAATATAGGGGGAGAACTGGGGGTTAGACGGAGGATGATGAGGCTTCTCCCATAGCTGGCCTATAGACATAGTGGTCACCAAGGATATGCGAAGTTAGGGGGAGCACAGGCGGTAGCCTCAGTGCACCGGCATATAAGGAGACCTGGTTTTTCCTGCTCAAGACGTGGGTTTTGTCCTAACTAGAGTGTGCTGCCTACATGGGCCCAAAAGGGATCCGAATCGGGCGTAAAATAGACTTAGTAATAATATATAAGACAGTGTTGGGGGAATGATAATCCCCACTAGGTAGGCTTTACAGTTTTATAATAATGATTATTTAGGTGATCTTTTGGCTATTCAACATATGCATTATATCATACTTTATAAAATATGATATGTAGTACGTTTCAATCAGTCCTAGGGTGGCTCAGGACAACCTATTGGTAGAGTATCAGTAATGACTGGGAAGGCTCAACTAAGACCGTACACCACATATATACCTATCTTTCTCCTTGAAAATTAAAAAAACGTTGAATGGGTTAGTATATCGTTACTAGTTGGAATTCAATGTTTTATTATCATTAATAACTACATAGTATGGTGAAGTGCAGGTGACTACTAGTAAATAAACAATGGAAATCGGGACTGCATTGTTGGTGTTTTCTTTATTTACCCTGGGAAAGGAAGGCTTCCAGTATCACGGTTTGACATAAAATATCTGGCAATTTCCTTCATCTCTATTCTGTTAGGTATTTCCTGGATATTATCATATTAGAAATTAATGGCTCTAGTCCTGGTCTTCAACCTATAGTCACGGTACATATCGGAGATTAAAGATAATTCTTTTGAAAATTGCCGTATGTTGGCCGGAAAGACCGACAGAGATATCTATCTATATTTTATACATGTATATAATGTCATGGTTCCTATAGCTAGACAAAGACCGTGAACTCCCTGTTGCTTCATTGTTGGTGTTTTTTTATATTCTAGTGCAATCAATTCCGAAAACACATTACGGGATATGATATATGTCGGAATCTGCCTCCTAGGAAGGATTCTGATAAACACTCTGAAAGATTATAAATATGAAGCTCCAACCCGCTCTGCATAGCTCAAATTTCTAACCACCATCACAGGTCTAAAATCCCCCACAGCTCGCTTAGCAGTGAAGAGTATAATTGCTAACCGATCCCGACTTTCTAACAATCACTACCGGTTAGTTCCCTATAGAGCCTCAGTACTCTAGTAGGAATCTACTAATCTAGTAGCCAAGGACTCGGCAATTCTCGGTTAACCGTGGAAACGTCGTGACAATCTAATCCGATATGGAATACTACGGAGCCGGAACCGAAGCCGAGAAATTAAGGGATCAGTATAACCGGCTCCCACAACCCGAGTGGCTCCTGTCAGGGCAGGACCGTAAACGGAACGATTGGAGCTTGCGGTTATGGAATAACAAAGGTCCTAATAATGGAAACATTGTCTCTGTGAATCACCTCTGGTCCGGACTTAAGGGCCCAAGACGAGAAATCTGCCTAGATGGCACACCGGGGTCAGCAAGTGTACAAGCTAAGGCCATCGTGGGTTTCCTCCTTGAACAGTTCGTTCGGGGGTTTGACATGAGAAAATTCAAGAAATATGGTCTTGGGGGTACTCCCGTAGCCCCTTGGGGTTTATACATCATGGATTATAATAAAAAGGACTTCGGGGCTGACATGGCCACAATTGAAGCGATCAAAGCAGAAATGGTGGCCCTGGGGGTAATGAAGTGCCGTTCCATCGGAGAGTACATTGATTACCAAAACTTCAACAACCTCGCGAGCCAGTGTGAACCTCAGGAGGAGGTAGTAACAGCGAAGTCAGATATGGAAGTGGACTCGGAGACTGGAGAAAGCCTCCCAGGTTGCATGTACCTTTGTCATGGATGCGAATGTGATACAATGGATTCGGGGGTTTTGCTTGACATCGACTGTGGCCGAAATGAAAATTGTGTGGCCCGGTACTGCTCAGATGACTGTAAGGACAATGATTCGGACCATACCTGCCTCTTTAGTCTAGTTGGAGATGACAATGATTGGGAAAGGTGGGTTATTTATACTTAAGGAAGATTGAGGTGATGACTTTGACTCATCGACTGATGCTTTTCCCGAGTGATTAACTCTCCTCATCATTGCCCTGTTTGATGGAACAATATCGGCTGAATTTGAAATACCACTCTGGGGTCTAATCATTAATGTATGCCTCATGAATTTTATTCTGATCGGGCTTATTATATGTGACGGCGGTAGGCATACGATGTATTTCAGTATCTCTCAAGACCAATTCCCCGGTTCATGATTTCATTCCACACACCTACTCATCCCTGATCGAGTAAACCTCTCTTTTTTCTTTCCTTTTCATAGCTAGAATTCTACGTGAATCGCACCTTTTTCCATATACCTCTTCTTATTTAATAGATTAGTAATAATAGAAGTGAGCCCCGTCACATAATTCTAGCTATCCCTTACTTTAACTCTTTTCTTTCCTTCCCTCCCTTGTTTGCTGAGCTTGGCTGCAGTTGCAAGTGGCGCCTTAGTAGACAACGTCTGAAGCTGGAAACAAGATCAGAACCCTGACGACATAAGCAGTTACGACAGGACTGCAGGAACAATGGCTAGAACCAACGAGAACCAGCCCGAGCAGGAAGAATCCCATCCCCGTCGCTTTACTATACTGATGTAAGAGGGAGCAGACGGGGAGATGGCCCGACAAGAGTTTTTGACGAATTATCGAATAGACCCAAAACGCCTTTGGCAAGTGGTGTTTTGTATAGCTACTCACTTTAATGAGAAGATCGAAGACATGCTGGCCCAATTGGCCGAGAAGGAACAAGCTACAGTTGAACTCATTGACGAACGACCAATGCCGGGCCGCATTAGCACGGCAAGCAGTACAAGTCCTAAACATGCCTGCCACCCCTGCAGCCGTTGAGACAAAGGAGAAATCCGAGAACCTAGCCGACCCCCTTATCTTGACCGACGGAAAGGACCTGAAATTCGAAGACTGGGAGCTCCGGATAAGAGATAAACTCTTAGCTAATGCCGACCAATTCACATCGTCTACCCTGAGGCTAGCATATGTAGAGCCGCCGCGGAGGTAAAGCAGCAGACCATTTGCTGACAAGATCCCGACCTGATGCTACTAACCCATATTGTGATGTCGATGATGTTCTTGAGCACCTTAAGATCCTTCTTAAAGATGCCAACCATGTCCTTAATGCCAAAACAAAATTGCGCCCACTCTACATGAAAACGAGTGATAGATTTCAGGAATTCCTCTCCGATTTCGCACATCTCGCCCAAGAGTCAGGCCTCCCCGAAACCGAATGGAAGGAAGAATTATATCATCGCCTCAGTCCTGAGGCGAAGTGTATGGTAGTTCTGGAAAGCGATAATGAGGACTTGGGATACAAGGAATTCGCCAGGGTATGCACAAAAAGAGCGAACCGACTCGAGCAGATAACTATTGGTGAGGAGCGTGAAAGGAACACCAAGAACAAATCGAGCTCTAGTGTATCGATGAAACAGAACACCCCCTCCCGTACAGCAGCTCCTACTACTTCTGTCTTAGAACCAAAGGCGCGGGACAGATTAACCGAAGAGGCCCGCCTATTACTAATAAAAGAAGGGAAGCGCTTTAGATGCAAGGAACGTGGACATTTATCCCGGGACTGCCCGACCAGGAAGACAATCATAGACTTGAAGGCTCTTGGATGAGACCCTAGGTCATGGAAAGAAGGAGCCGGTGATATTGAACCGGAAAAAGAGGACCCTTAGGAAGAGCCTCCTACCTAGGGGAGGTTTACGAGTTCGAGACAAGCGGAATTGAGCTGGGGCGAGGAAAAGACAGTCCAAAAGGTCATAGAAGGTTGATGCCGAAGCGGTATTAAAAGCCTATGAAATCATCCTCACCATAGCTAGCTTCATGGACCTGAAAGATATTATATGGATATATGGATACGAACAGCACATCGGTTCGCTGAAATTTTGGCACCTCAGCTCTACACTATAGTACTCACCTACCGGGTAGCGGGTGCGCATTACACGGGCTTTCCTTTTTTGCTAAGAGATTTTGTCCAGCAATTTTGCTTTGACTTATCTTATTCTTTTGTAAGTATAGAGATATCATCCCGCTGCCATTAGGATGATAAATGAGCAATCGAATAATCATAATAACAAAGGATGCATCACCGTGTTAACGGCCGGCTTCTTCAGCTTAGCTACTATAGTGCTGAGCCGCACATAGCCACCAGTAATGTATGTCCTTTAATGGCACTTTTCTCTTATCCACGTGTGTATATGCTAGCATTCTCGTTAAATTAGGCCTTTATACAGGCTACACCACTCGACCAAAAGGTCATAGAAATGTTGAGTGTATACTTAACATTGCGGCCTAGTCCATTATATAGCTTCGTGCATTAAATCCCCCCTAACAGCACATGTATTAGCACTCAAACTTCTTCTCCCCCCAACCACACTCATTATGGCGGCTTCTACGACTAGGGCTGTCAAGAAAAAGCATAGAAGGAAGGCCGAGGTCTCGGCACGCGCTGTCTGTGATGCGTCGCATGCGTGTCTGAACGACAACTTGAACTCTACCCACGACCCGCTCGAAGGACACCAGCTATAAAATGGATGTGGGAACCCCGATAGCGATAGACAAGGAAACTCTGACGGTGACACGATGGTGGATGAGTCATGTGAAACGATGCCTAGGCCCGACTTCATTGACCGGGCTCTTCGAGTCGCAGATGAAGGCAAGGGTCGAGACATAAGCTCTCTTGGCAGAATTCTGTCATGGGTTCGATAGCCTCATCGACCAAATGCTCGACAAGTGTGGGACGGACCAGATGGTGCCCCGAGTAGCCCACGACTTGATGGAGTACATGAAAGCGTGCGTCATCAAGTACACGGCCAGAGCAACCACAACCTAAACAAGTAAGCCCGCTACGAATCGACCTCAAGCCCAAGGAAAGGGCCTCTCAACCTGAGCCCCTGAAGAGCTACGCTGAGCTCGCCCGGAAAGCGGCACCTATGAGCCTCCCAAAGAGGCCGGCTCAGCCTACACCAAGCAGGAAGTCGGCCCAATCGAATAGGGTGTTCATAAGGCTTCCAGAAGACTCGGCCCTACGGTTTGTACACCCGCTATATGTTGTAAAGACGATCAACAGCATCCTCCCGCTCAGAAAAGAGGTTGAGGCGGCCTCCTTCATTCGAACCGGGATCGCAGTCACACCGAAAGTTGGGACTACGGCAGAAGATTTATTGTCCGACAAGGAGAAAATTTCCCAAGGGAACGGACAATCCGAGGGCGATGAGAAATGGGTGGTGGTTAAAGTGCACGACCTCCCAACGAGAATGACAGTGCTGAATGGGGAAGACAGCTTGAACGCCAGGGATTTCTCGATCGAAGGAGACGTCCTCCCAGAAGCTATCGAAGCTTTGGTGTGGCCCCAGAGACTATACGCTGGGTGAGAAAGCAGAGAGTATATACAACAGCCTCAGTTCGTTTAGCTTTTCGGGCTGGGGGCTTGAAGGCCCTGTAGTAGTCATGGGGGCCCGGCTGAGGGTAGAGTATCCTACCTCTCGGGGTATGAGACCGCCTCAGTGCAAAAGGTGCTGGGGAATCTATAGAAAGCAAGGGTGTAAGGACACGCCGAAGTGCAGGCTTTGCGGTGACCCAGGCCATCGGACAGCTGAGCATCCACTCGAAACTCGAATGCTGCACCAAGTGTGTAAACTGCGGGCATGCTGCAGTGGCTAGAAAACATGGTGTTGAAAGATCTACGCTGTCAAGAAGACACCGGGGAGTGCAAGACTTCTGCCAAGCCCAGTACGAAAATCAGCAGCTACTCAATAACCAGCAAGCGAAGCAGCTTATAAAATGGATAAACGGTCTTACAATGCGCAGCTCGCCTCCCTCCCATGAAATGTTCCGCAAATTTGTGAAGGAAATTACCGGAACCAAACCTGGGAAACTGTGGCCAACATGATTTGTGCAGAAATACAACAGTGCTCTTGTCTCGTATTATTCTACAGCTATGGATAGTTCGCGGAAAAAAGCCGACTCAGCCTACAAGTACTCGTTATACTTTGAACTACTCGCCTGAAAAATCGATCAATATGAGGTTGAGCCGGAGCATATGAATAATATGGATGAAAAGGGCTTTTTGATCGGAATGTTAACAAAATGCAAGCGAATCTTTTCCCACCGGCAATATGAGCAGGGAGGATTCAAGCAGAGACTTCAAAATGGAAATCAGGAGTGGATTACCACAATTGCTTGTATTTGTGCGGATGGAACGTCTCTGTCGCCCGGTCTGATGTATCAGGCCGCTTCCGGCCGAATTCAAGATTCCTGGCTTCAGGATTACGACCCCTCAGAGCATAGTTACTTCTTCACCTCATCACCTAGTGGCTGGACAAATAATGAGCTAGGATACACATGGCTTACCACAATTTTTAATCATGAAACGAAAGAGAAGGCTAAAAGGAAGTGGAGACTTCTAATTCTTGACGGTCCGGCTCCCACATAACCATGAAGTTCATCAACTATTGTGGTGCCAATAGGATGCCTCCGGCTGCATACCGCCACACCTGACGCACACCTTGCAGCATTTAGATGTCGGTCCCTTTGTGTAACGACCCCTAGGGGTGCCCGCAGATGGGGTGGACTGTTCTTCGAGATTGGTTCTAGTTGCATGTAGTTCACGAATAAACCTACTCCGACCCCTAAATCTTGTATATACCCTTATGGAAGGACCAGCGATCAATTGTGTCATCTCTGTGTCTTACCTATCGCCTTTGTTTTATAAATGCATCATTTATGGTGATCCTCCACCTTAGTCACGCTGTCCCCTGTTCGTTATAGATGCAGACCAACGAATTTCCACCTACTGTTGATATTTTTAACGGTAAACGTCGTCCCCTAGCTTCTCTAGAATAGGCGAAAGAAGTCTCGTTTTGTTATATGACTCAGCCCTTGACAATCGTGTGTAAAAACCGCTCTAGTTCATCGCTTAAAATTCTGGAGAGAGTGGCAAAGAGACCGACATCTAAAGGCTGCAAAGTATGCCTCGAATGTGGCGGGTATAGAGCCAGAAGTATCCTATTGGCATCGCAATAGTTGATGAACTTCATAGTGATGTGGGAGCCGGACCGTCAAGAATTAGAAGTCTCCACTTCCTTTTAGCCTTCTCTTTCGTTTCATGATTAAAAATTGTGGTAAGCCATGTGTATCCTAGCTCATTATTTGTCCAGCCACTAGGTGATGAGGTGAAGAAGTAACTATGCTCTGAGGGGTCGTAATCCTGAAGCCAGGAATCTTGAATTCGGCCGGAAGCGGCCTGATACATCAGACCGGGCGACAGAGACGTTCCATCCGCACAAATACAAGCAATTGTGGTAATCCACTCCTGATTTCCATTTTGAAGTCTCTGCTTGAATCCTCCCTGCTCATATTGCCGGTGGGAAAAGATTCGCTTGCATTTTGTTAACATTCCGATCAAAAAGCCCTTTTCATCCATATTATTCATATGCTCCGGCTCAACCTCATATTGATCGATTTTTCGGGCGAGTAGGTCAAAGTATAACGAGTACTTGTAGGCTGAGTCGGCTTTTTTCCGCGAACTATCCATAGCTGCAGAATAATACGAGACAAGAGCACCGTTGTATTTCTGCACGAATCATGTTGGCCACAGTTTCCCAGGTTTGGTTCCGGTAATTTCCTTCACAAATTTGCGGAACATTTCATGGGAGAGAGGCGAGCCGCGCATTGTAAGACCGTTTATCCATTTTATAAGCTGCTTTGCTTGCTGGTTATTTAGTAGCTGCTGATTTTCGTACTGGGCTTGACAGAAGTCTTGCACTCCCCGGTGTCTTCTTGACAGCGTAGATCTTTCAACACCATGTTTTCTAGCCACTGCAGCATAATTCAGTCGTTCTCCCGGAGCCAAGGATTCTAATTCCGCAAGAGCGGACTCGATTGGACTCATTTTGGCGGGGTTGTACTTATTAGAAAAAACGGGTGTACACGGGAAAATCGAGCGTCGGTGATAACGTGCGTCAGTATTATAGTGCCGCCAGTGACACCATTAGGCTGAAGGAATCAGGATCATTCTACCAAGCAAAAAAAATTTGAGGATACAGCTAAGTAACCTCACAATTCTGATAAAAAAGCCCGAGCCTGCTAGCCAGAGCGGTGAAAGCCTTGTCCAAGTCGACAAGGTACAAAATTCGAGTTTAAAAAAGCGACATTTTACGGTTTTAGGCTAGCCCGGGAACCATCTTGTAGCCTGGTTAACCAATCAGATGGCAGGAGATACTTAACTTGAAAACAAGACGCTCTTGGGTAGTGATCCAGGATCGGACAAAGCCTCTCATGCTTTTAGTTCCATGAGAAGATACGGATACAGCGCAGCCACCTACAATAGCTGGCCTATTAATTGGCTAGTGATTATAAACGACCGCCAAAAGGACTTCTTGAGAACGGTTTCAATGGTTTCACTGCTTAATCAGGTATTCTAGAAGCAGGGCCATAGTGATCGATCAGTTCATAGGTGAGCCAGTTGATTTGGTGTATGCAAAACGAAGGGTGGACAGAAAAACAGATATCGGTGATACATCACCCGGAAAAGCTGCAATCTGTCCCTAAAGTTCATCGGTTTAGCGTATGCAGCACATAGATTGGTCTTATTCATTCGATATCTTGAGTGTTGGGTACGCCCAATGGACACCGGGCGCTTATCATAGGGCTTGGTAGTGTTTCCCATCGTCCTGCAGCCGACTGGCTTAGCTAGCTGAGACCTTATCACCGGCCATTGCTATCATATCTATTCTTTCTCGATGTTTTGTCAAGTATTTCTTACAGGGTAGACTTCATCTATGTTAAAGATGTCAAGGGCGCTTAGTCAAGATCTACATGCAGGCTTCAGTCCTACATCATCCACTCGTGGTAGCAAGAATAGCTTGTTCATTCAAGAGGTCTCCCGTAACGTTTCCTCCATGGCGAACGATACACTATGGCTATATGCCACAATATTATCATGAAGTGCTTACATCGCCTAGTCCGACATCTTCCAATTTTGGGAACCTCGATCTTGGACACTAAACGGTCAATTGGTGTAAGGCCGTTAAGGTCGCATTAGCATCATAGCATGGACGATGTCCTCCTTTACCTCTCTCGGCGAGCACCATAGAGAGGATAGTCATTTTCATTCATTAGAATAGTGAATCGGGGCGAACATTTGGCTGTTTGGTAGCGAAGCGATTAGGTTGTCCTCGGGATGGCCCCATTGGAGCTCAACCTCGGATTTCAGCGAGCTCTAGCTGACGGTCGCATTCATTGACTAAGAAAAGAATTTTTAAACCAGCACCGTCTGAAGTTGCAAAGAAAAGACTGAGAGAAGATATGGACAAACCACGTGCAATCAAACCTTCAGCTATTGGGCGGAGAATCGCATCATAATCATCACCGTATTCATCAATGTCGTCCTCAACGTACGGTTGCAATCCTCGCTGCTCCTATTGTCCTTCTCAGTCTTCTTCAGTGAATATCTTGGGCGACTCTGAGGATGCATCGAGACCTCGGGATCTGGCAATCTTGGACGAACGCGAAGACTTGAGACTCTGGCTCCGGTTCGAGTGGTCGCTCCCTAGGATGGAAAGATTGATACTGTTCGCCGTATTTGGTCGAGTCCCCAGAGGGGCTGACGAACTGATGTTAGCGCCTTCATGGTTGGGTATCAATATATCCGTGGATTCCCAACACAATAATACTTACATGTCCCTCCCCTGATTTTTAGGGTGGCCACAACCGCGAGAAACAGAACGTAGACATGATAGCTATAAGAGCTAAAGGATAGGGAGAGCTCCCGGTTAGACCAAAAGGCAGCCCGATGGCAATGGGGGGCGCTGAAGGATCACTTAAGGAGTGAGAATCTACCGTAGCGGATATGCTATCGTGAGATAGAGAAGCGTAAACAAAAGCCTCGTGTGAGAAGCTTTTCATCACTAGCCTCCATGCGGAAACCTAGGGACCAAAAAATATCATTCAGTCAGCAGACAAAGCAACTGCGGTCGATGACACTGAAAGCCCATATGGTATAGATTCTAACATAGAAGGATCTAAAAATGCCAGCTTCACACTTCGATTGTGGGTAAAATATCTTTTACAGAGGCATGGTATATAAAATAAGGGGCCTCTATTATGCTTCAGTACTTATCAATAGCGTAAGCAATCAATTGCTACGCATCCATCCTTTCCTTTTCTTATCTTCAATATGTTGGTCAGGTCTGAAAATCGCCAGATCTGAAAATCGCCAGATCAGTAATATACGTATGGCTAAAAAGCATTTCGAAAAGGCTCGGCAGGTACATGAAACGCTTACGTCCAAGGAGATTCAAGCTGCGGAAGAGGAATATTGAAACAGTCGGACAACAACTGATACGAAAATTGCATACCTCCTTCGGGAACTTATTGCTTTTGGTTATGGGCAGCACATATTAATGAGGAACGATTAATTGTACCAGCGGAGAAAGATCAAGTTACAAAACGGGACGTCAAATATATGGTTCACCATCAGCCCGAATGACCTCACTAATGAGATCAATATGAAGCTGACTGTGTTCTGAGGCCAGAGTGGAAGAGCAGAACTTTTTTAAAAGTTGCAGCGACGTATTGCCAGTGTGCAACACACTGTCCGAAACACCGTCCGAAATCCTGTTAGTGCGGCGACCTTTTTCCACAGAGAGATTTCTTTATTCTTTGGGAAGGGCGTGCGAACTAGGCGGGATTTTGCTGTTTTGGAACCAATGAACCCGGGGCTCTCCGACCTCCATGGGCATTTGTGATTGGATGCCACCCGCCCACTTTGCTCGATGATATGGCGAAGCCTGAGAATAAAGGCTACAGGGAGCAGGTGTGTAAATGTATTGATTCGGTCTCTTGGGAGGTAAGATACTAAAAGCAGTATCGATACTTTTCCAAGATTGACTAGGCCCAGAGCTGTGACGAGCCAGAAGCGACAACGTATAGTCGTTAGGAAAGTGTCATAAGTACAGCCCGGCGCTTATCGAAGCTTGATAAAATATTTGACAAAGGAGGCAAACTAGGTGGACTACCAATGCAAGTTTCAAGAAGCGCGATACTATTGGAAGCACAGGGCTATGCC
Source organism: Pseudotulostoma volvatum (assembly GCA_019804575.2). Taxonomy (NCBI): domain Eukaryota; kingdom Fungi; phylum Ascomycota; class Eurotiomycetes; order Eurotiales; family Elaphomycetaceae; genus Pseudotulostoma; species Pseudotulostoma volvatum. The sequence continues at coordinate 21,174 of JAHQZX020002101.1, read as the reverse complement.
GATTTAAGGCCCCGTGGAAATTATATGACAAGACAGAGTTCAAAGGAAGGCTTGTTCCACGTGGCACGGAACCATAGCTGCATCAACGCTCTCGGTTGGTCTCCGCCACAATACGGGCGTGGGTTTCCTCCCTATGCATTCGTCTCGACTTGCTATGGTCTACTACTCTACAAACTACTCCCCAAAGCTGGATGCTCCATTGTGGAAGCGTGCCACTTTAATGAGGGCCGTTTTTGACAAGTTCACAACGGAGAAACATGTGGACGGTTAGGTAAATAGCATTGGGATTAGTGGGGAGAAGCTTCGACAGTTTCTTACTAGAACCACAAATCAAATATTCACGAGCAGAGAGCCGTCGTCCGTCGAAGTCTGCATTAGCCTATTGGGGTATCCGAATAGCCTCTCCAGCCAGAAGACCTGGCAGGATGTCCACATGACGACACTCTAGAATAAGCCGAATGATCGGAGGGTGCAAAGGCACTGGCGGGAACTGATGGCAAAGCGGGTCTGGGAAAATTTGACAGAGTAGCCATCTTTGAAGAGCAGAAAAGAGAGCAAGGAGACCCTCTCCTGGTCGGTACGCTAGAGCGGATACGGCCAACAAACGCAGGAAGATATGGATAACCTTAATGCCTGCTATGATCCACAGGCAGTCCTGGATTTTTCTCAGCCGAAGAGCCATCATGCCACTTAACAAGCACCGGTGGGATCTGACGCTACATGCCATTCTAGAATTTGGCCAAGAGCATAGCAAAAAGGTGTCTATCTTCCTATCGGCACACCGGTGGAAGACCTGAGTACTGGGCGGGGAAGAGATGGAGGCCGTCATGCAGCTTGGGGATGCAGGACCGCTTTCGATTCCTAGTATCTTCGCATATGTCGAAGGTATGCCGGTTATTGTCAACTAAAACAAGTACCTGGGTCTAAAAGTCGCAAACGGGTCCGAATTAGTAGCAATGGGGATCGTGGCAGGCCTAATGTTCAGGAGTATGCGGTTGACGAAGGCTTATCCATCTTTTTCGGCCTGCCTTGTGGCATCCTGCTTCAATATGATGCCGTGCAAGGGGTGAGGATAACCCCCACTTGCCACTAGACACTATCATGCCGGGATTTGAAATGGGAGTGTCGAGACGAGGCTTGCCCGGTTATGCCTGGCTTTATGCTGACAGACTACAAGTCGAAGTCACGGTCGATGGCAAGGATAGTATGGCAGAGCGGGTGGTGAGGAGGTAGAGATTATTAGCCTGTACGTTCAGATGTCCCGATGTCGGGAATTCAATCAGATCCAGCTCCAACAGCTACGGGACTTCAGACACCAAGCTTGGTATCACAACCTCGACCAACTGCCCACTTCTAGTAAATAGAAAGAAAAAGAATAAGAACTCCGTTTTCCCCCACCGTTGCGTTCGCGACTGTATCCGTAGTGGTACCGACACAGACTATACAAGTTCAATGAACTCTTAGAGTCCCATCCTTCCAATCGCCTTTTAGTGCCAGAGCATTTGAATTAACTAGTAGTAGACGGCTAGTAAACTCTCTTTAGGATCTAGCTACATGAGGCCGCTTTGAAGGGGCAGGTTCGGCACAAGGTGCCCAATCCCACTCATTACCAACACTACTCTCTAATGCATAGCTCTACATGGGTATTGGCAACCTTGCTTGCTGCGCCGCACTCTTTCATAACATACTCAATACCCCGTGACTTGACTCCAAATTTAAGTTGCCACCCCACGCAAAACTGAATTATACTAGATTCTAACCCTCAGAATGCGATGGCAAACATTTCCCAGGAAATAGATTTTTGAATACTCGTGATTGCCTGGTTGTCGAGTTATAAAAATGGCCTCGGGAAATTTTACAACACATTTCCGAAAAGTGCATATTGATCGCGTAGAAACCTCTCTTCTAACATGTTTTGCGTTGTCAAGACCAATAAAATGGCGCCGGACTAGCGATACCCAACCAAGATAGCTTCTCAGGTAACTAACTAGGTTTGGGAAATATGATCCTTGAGAGGATCCCAAGCAGCTCGATTTCGAAAAATGGTTCCCAGTGCTATGGATGCACCTGTAACAAAGTGAGTGTGATCTTTAAGAGAAGAAGAATTCTACTGTTATATCACTAGTCTGCTAGAGTTCTAAACTAAAGAAAGGAGAGAAAGAAAAACAAGCTATCTCGGAGGCCAGATAAATATAACATAGTTGGCCGGCCTCTATGTAGGAGGTTCTACGATCCTACCTGGTTCCTAGGGATATTCTGAATCTCAATGGTTGGCAGTTACCCTGCTGTTCGGATTGGTTGAAGACTACAGCCAAAAAGATCAGTAACCAGAAGTTTCATTTTTTCTTTCGGGGTACAAATATGTTATGCCCTTAGTAGATGTGTCAGTGTATGCGTGATATCTACCGACTGCGAGGAGATACTGTGTCGTCATGTGTAGTGAGAATTACAGGCGGACGGTGTGATCCTCCAACAATGCAACTATCTTTGGGTATCTTTTCGGTCTTGTCGAACTAAAGCTATCTACGTTGAAAGTCCGTACTGCGTGACAATCTCGATGTACAGAAACATCACAACCAAGTGCAAGTGCATCTGTCGCAACCAAATCTTCATTATATAGCCCCCTTGCACCTCTTATATGCAGCTTATATTCCAACAACAAAGGGCTTTGGGGGGGGCACATTTGTCAAGAGTATTATAACTATATATATTTATTTACCCACATAGAGTCCGCATGCAGCCTTCTCGGCTATGGTAGACTATACATGATTCAATGAACTCTGCCTAGGTATGATCATAGTACTAAAGTATACTATATAGGTCATTCTGCAGAAAATGGTCATAAACCGATGAGAGCGCAAAGCTGCTGGAGGAGGCTTGATTCTTCTATATATAGGAAGAGAGGCACCATGACTACCTAACAATGTTTTTTTTTTTTTTTTGCCACATCTAAGAAATTAAGTTCCTCGTTAAATTACTGTGTAGAATAATTGTGTGGAATGAAAAATTGGAGGTCAATGGAATTTTGGAGGACTTTGTGGAATAAACTGGAATCAATGAGTGGCAAGGCATGGTAGTTGATATAAAAGGATGCTCTTGCGTCTAGATATCACAGATCAATGACAGAATTAAGAAAGAACATACAACAACAACATGCACAAAAGACTCCTTTTCTCATAATTAACTGTGCAACATTGTAGACGAGAAGAGACGAGCCAAGCCTGGCGGGCGTGTGCTTTATTGATGACGGCGAATAAAAGGACCCATCGTACGAGATAGGAGCGTACAATATAAGCAAATAATAGGTTCATATGTATATATAGTAAATGCAGAGTTGCCCGGGTTAGATTGGTTCATACCAGCCTCGAGTGTATTAATTGCAGGGTCTTGAGCTTAGACGAGGAATTCGGATTAGAACTTGTGAACGTAGAAGTTACTTAAAGGATTGGGTTCCTTTATAGGTAGAGAATACTCTCCAGTAAATTCACTTAACGGCATGAAAAGAGTTGAATGAATTCGAACTTTGGTTCTCAGTGTAATGCACAGCCAATAAAAGTGTATTTTGAGTCGTTTAGAGGTTCTAAGCATTATTTGACAGGTCACCAACCAGTGTCGTCATAATATGCCACGGATATCTCTATCAGTGTCAACATGGAAAAGAAAAGACTAATATACCCATAAGGATAGGAGACAGCACGAAAAAGACTTAGGAAGAGGTGATAAGAAATTTTAATATCAAAATGAGCGTTTTTTAATGGAAATGGCCATGTGGCTCTAGCAGTCTCCTTGCACCTAGGAATTGCCTCCAAAAAAAAAAGATCTGTCTAGCGATTTGACGCAACATACCCAGCTCGCCATAAATGAAGGGCAATTCAAAAATGGAAAGGGGGAAGGGGAATGGTTGCCAGCCTGAGAAATTGAAGTTTGCTTGATTCTCGACCCTCGTGGCGATCCAGAATCCAAGATGGCGATGACCCAGACGGGAGGCTGAGTAACTCAAGCGCGAATCCGATTGCACGGGTTGATCCGATCTTTATCTAGACGTGAGTGAGATCCTGAAAAACGCGTAACTCTAGAAAGACAACAGAGGAAACCAATAGTCATCCGCCGACACAACATTCCTACGGAAAACGCCGCAGGCTTCCTTGTATATAACGTACGGCTCCCCTATTACTGCTCTTTTAGACAAACAGCGTATCGGTGGTAGTCTTAACCGAAGGCCTAGTAATGAGAACAACCCTGAGTGGCCAGGCCTTCGAGCAGCCTATCATGAAACAATGGCTTCTAAGAAGAGGGAGCAGATAGACAAAGTCCCCAGGAAGAAGGATGTAATATTCCGAACTCTGGCTCCGAAAGTAATCCAAGACCAGTTTTTGCAGACTCCTGATCATGAATACATCTTTGCAATTCGTGCGGGCATAGGGCGATCAGGACGCCGTTTTGGCTTCATCGCCATTTGGGCCGTCGAGGGGTTCAGGCACAGAGGGTGGATTGATTTCATCGGGCATAGTCAAGGCAGGAGACAGCCGAGAGGTAAGAGCTGATAGAAATAGAGGTACTGGTCATCATCTCTATCGATTGACCTGCAGGGATCCGCTCACCTCGGCGAAGAGTGGAGCAATCTTGCCCAGAAGACTTGGCTAACTGGAAGAGCGTGAGGCCAGGCCCCGGCTGGGATGTAGATCCTGACAGAGCCAGCGCGATAACGAGCTCTGTTTCTAATCCTCTGGCAAGGGACGAATAGCTGCCATCCTAATATATGGTTAGACCATGGGATGGAATTGGCAACAGCGCTACTAACCAGATTCCCATTGTTGATCCAAGAGCCAATATATAGACTAAAAAGGTGAAATTCCCGAGCGGCGCGATTACGGGCACTCCCTATAGCACATCATAATATAGTGTTAGCAATCTCCAGGGCGTAGGGGACAATAGAGGCCTGGGGCCCAAGGGAAGAACATAAGAGTGCTAAGATTGAATTCCACGTGAGAGATTATTGACTCGGGGACAAGGGATCATAGATTTGAAGACATGAATCACCAGCACCCCGACCGGCACGAACATCGTCGATGGAGGCCAGGGAGACCAGAAACCCAGGCACGCAGCGCCTGGGGTCCTAAGGGATTCGTCTGCTGCTAAAGGCATGCAAGTGATTAAAAATAGGTGAGAACGTGAAATGGGTCGTCGTAGGAGCAAAAACGATGGATGAGGCTGCGCTGCAAAGATTTACCTTGCTTGTTTCCTGCCATTCTTCACAGCTGGGTGATTATCTAGGGGCAACGCCTTCAAACAGTCATACCGAAAGGAGTATGATGATAGATCTAGCAAGCTGAGGCTGAAACGCCTCGACTTAGTGGAATGATTAGGCTAAGGATTATGACTTCTTATGCTCTCTTTTAATGCATTAGGAAAGGGAATTTATGCATTTGCTAGGGATGCCACAACCCGGGTAAAGCCATATATACTACGAGATACCTCGAGGGAGAAATATAAGCAAATAAGGTGGTCAACATGCATGATCTCACACCAATGGTCTTCCGACTTGCAAGAAGTACCTTGTGGCAATGCGCAGCAATAGGTTGGCAGGGAGATTGCCAAAGGAACGCCGAGCGCTGAAGAGGGATTAGTACGCCGCTTTTCACGCTTGTCGTCGTCTAAAGCCTTAAATTAGGAACACGGTTAGCTTCAGCCAACCCTTTAGAATAAAGAGATAGGAACAAAATGGAGAGCCTGAAGCCCTATTGACCGTCTCGGACTGGAGCTGTAACTTGTCGTGGCGAGTCGAACGTTATGATTTCAGAGTAACCAGGATATCATATCACGGTCTGAACGACTTGTGGTCGACCAATGCTTAAACTCCGATTTACGGTGATGTCTCGAAATGAGCTCCTGGGACGAAATTCAAATCAGCAACTTGCTTAAGATATATGTATATAAAGCCAACATTTCCAAAGCCGTTCCGAGCCGATGATCCAAAGAGAAATCACGCAACAAAGATGATACGAAATCGAGAATGCGGCCTGTCTCATGACCATGAAACCAAGAAAGTAGGAGATTCGAAGGAAATTGGTTATTCTCCCTCTGCTCTCCTTCCCTCTTCCCAAGGAGTATTAACATTAACACCCTTCCTTCTAACTAGTTCTAAATAGGAAGGTCTGTCACAGGCAAAAGAATATTGGGGAGGTTCCGGGTGGTACGCAGCGGATATCTATGTAAACAAGTGATTTCTAGAACTAGAATAAAAAGGACGTGGTAAGAAAAACTATATACCTTCCTGAAAGGTAGTTCCCACCCTTGCTAGGAATATGGAGGAAAAAAGATGACAATAACAAGTCCATTCTCCACGGCTTGTTCATCACTCTTCAAGGGCCTTTTCGGTCTCAATGGCTTCAAGTGCGGTAGGTATGTTCATCGATGTGTGTATGAATTGACATAAGTCACGTTCACCGAGTCATGTCACCTTGCTAATATCACTTAAGGAGGCGGGCAGAAGCCGACACTATAAAGAGACGTGAAGATATCAGTCGACACTCCAGTAAACACTTCTCAATACACTCAGCAAAAAGGAGCAAACGATACCGTGACCGACCTCGAGTTACATTTTTGGGACATTTGGAATGACTACTTGAATAAATTGCATATCATCGCGGGAACAAAACGACAATGAAACGTGGGAATTGGTACTGTCCTTTAAGTGACACTAGAAGACGACTTCCGGCATCGGATGCGTTTAGGATTGTGGCAAATCAAGACTACCTATGGAACACATTAGTGTGGTGGGAGACAATCAATGCTACTTGGAGCCATGCTGATTATAATTCGCAGGTTCTAGAGCTCTAGTTATATTATAGTACTTGCAAGCCATATGCATGATTCCGCTTTTTTTTTCGAAAATCAAGTGAGGGTGGAGTTGAAATTAGACGACCAATTTCGATAACGACCAGGTGAGAGCTCGCTTTAATTAATTAAGCTGCTTCTCATGCCGTTGTGAGAGAGTGATGAATGTTTCGAGCTCTTTAAGCCCTGCTTAAGTCCTTCAGGTCAGGGTTTGTCTCAGATCAATTGACATAAAGCATTATACTGAAGACAAACATGCGTTCATGCATCTAAATGAACCTCGACGACTTTGTTATGCAGGTAGTATGATGGAATAATACTAATAGCAAAAACGGATTCACTACTACTACCTACTTGTAGGTGCCGCTGCCATTGACTCCCTCAATGACTATACACGCTAATTTAGTACATTATTATCAATTGATAAATCAGGTAAGCACAGAGCCAATTAAATTAATGAGTGGTCGGGAATGCGGGACTCGGCTTGCAGCAATCGTTGCTCGAGAAGAATTGCTGTATTGGTCCATCATCATGTCTCTTAAAGATGCAATACTATCACCGTGAGAGACTCTCACCATCTATACTAGTATCTTTCAAGAATTACTTTCCAACTTTCACTTATCAGTCATACAGGGAAGTGTCGGAGCAGATAAGATATGCATATGCAGTCAGCTGTACATGCAGTACGTTGGTCCTCAGGCTTCTCACTTCAAATATTTTGAATTCTTGGACCTTGCAACCAGAATAGCTCTAGCAAGCTCTTTTCACATCAAAAGGAACCATCTGAATCCTCTCTTCGCTCGCTTTTATCTTCGATTATGCCATAGACATGTTTTTTGAGAGACTATCGGCATGTACGTAGTAAGTTCAATGCCTTCCTAGCCGAGCCTCTAATTCTCATTTGTCTGTTCTTGCCTAACACGTGACCCTCACACTGATTGATCTTCATCCCAACAGTTTACTATGATAGTTCATGCACCGCCTCTCAGGTCGTTTAACACCGTGTACTATATAAGGACCTAGTCTTAAGTTGAAAGCCCACCGGCCGCTAATGAATTCCGCTTCACCTGTTATATACATACATGTACTTGTATTCGCGTACGTTAAGGAAAAGCCCACAGCAGTTAGTAGTGGGTGGGAGTGCTGATTAAACCCGGAAACCGGTATCCTCCAGACGAATTTGTTCAGAAAAGGCTATAGGTCATTGGCGACACTCTTCCATTCCCCGAAACGGCTGCTGTTCCTGAATTTTTGCACTAGTACGGCACCTATAGCTAATGAGATGGAAGAGCTTCGTCTAATGTTAAATCCACCTGACAATATCATCTATCCGGCAAATACCCATCACCGAGCCTACATGTAGTCACCCTCGCTCTCTGCTCTTGTAGGCTTTGCCAACACATTCCCAAGAGGCGAGACAGAATTCACCTTGCCTCGCAAGCAGACGGTGAGCTGTCCCGATCACACCAAATCAATGGAGCTCCATTACCCCATCCGCGTTTGCGTTATGTTTCAACACAATGGGTGTTCCTAATTGGTTCCTCTGAAAAAATTAATACAATGTTCACGATTACATAGTATGCATACATTCACCAAGGTAGTGTGATATGTAACGACATTGTGTTCAGATATTCAAGTTTCCTCGAGAGTGCCCACTGGCCACGCTGAGATTAGACCTTCCAACCATCGCTTCTGGAATGAAACCGACTTGTTACATTCGGTTCTCTCTCTAAATGAAGCCGTGCTACAATGTCGGCTAAAATGTGTGGTCACCTTAGCATTCCTAGTTGAATCCTATTACGGCGTCTTGGCGTCTTACTACCTGTCTCTTGTGCACGGACTAGTCGCCATTTCATTCCATATGGCGCGCTTCCCTTATTCCATGTCCTGACTCGCACCTTGCCTCGGGCTCTTGGAGAATGTCATTGTCGCGATCGAGTTGGTCCTTACAGAGTCACACTACAAATGGACTATACTAATCTCATATACCTAAGGGATGTAACTGTACACCCTATAAAATTCAGCCATATATCGTCCATAGTAGTATGTGTTCGGGGCCGCCTAGCTTATGGAATTCCAATTTAATTTTATTTAATACTAGCCCGAATAATCACATGATATACATATTTTATTTTATTCCTCTGATACATTCTCATTCTTTAGATCCCATTGTCTCCACCATGACTCCGCCCAATAAACGCAGACAATCTATAAAGAAGGATGATGAAAGACAAGAGGGCGCAACAATCGGTACCCAAGAGGCTGGATGGGAATCTTCACCCGAGGTAGAAGATGCAAATGCTAGACCTACGGTATTGATGCAAAGGAGCATCGACTCGGAGTCTGATGGTTCAGAGGATGACAAAGTGATAGTTAGTGGGGACGAGGAGCTAGAACGGCTGAATGACTCGGCATTTGAAAGGTTAATGGCAAGCTCTGTGCATGAACCCAGGTGCATACTTCTTTCTATACTTGGGCATATGTGCCAACTTAATCTCCCAGTATTGAACTAACTTGCATCTTAGAGAAGCAAAAAAACGGTTCTCAAGTATTAGCGAAGCCACACCTTTACTTCATGAACGCCACCAGAGAGGACTTTGACAGCAACAGCGTGGGAGAGAAAATACAATGAAAAATAGTCAGAAGATAATGACCCTGTTTCGGAATGCTGTGAGGATGGCTCCAGAAAAGGGAAGTCATGCTGAAGTCTCTCCGCAAGGTCCTGGGGCGGAATAATCGGGCAACATCAGTAATAATTTCTGCATCAGCAATCGGTGTTTAAAAAATACTGTATATAAACCACATTGTAGAATAGAGGACAAAAAAGGAAAAAAGAAAAAAAAAACCCGACCAAATGTCCGCTACCCCGGTTTAAGATGTCCCTTGCCATATGAACCCCTTTATATATGTAGCATTGATCTTCCCACCAAGAGCGAATTATTATGAGTATCAATAATAAGGAAGCCTGGCGTCTACACCTTGTGGTAATCGACGAACACCTCCGTAACAGGTCAAATCCACCAAGTCATCTACATCCCGGTCGTTCTCACATACGCCATTCACTAATTACTGCTTGAGGTGGAATTCTGGAGACTGCAATTGGGAGGGGTGCACATGTATACATGCCTGCCAGCGATGCGGAAGAGAACACAAAGAGAAAAACTACCACAAGGCCGAGGGCAAGAGCAAGGACAATCGCAAAGGGGAAGCCCAAAGCTAGGATCCGATGAGCAGCGCAGGCCAGACTAAATCAATTTACAAGTCTACATTCCTCCCCAGGCCACCAAGGCCGAACACTACATCTCAATTCCTCATCTTCAACCTCTCAATGCCCAAGTTTTCAACCTCGCCATCGCCGCTTAATACCCCTGACTATCGAAGGTTGCTTCCCATACCCAGGCGAGCTGCCCGAGCTACTCGTTAGCATACTCGATCATGGCGTCCCACCCAGATACAAAGGGCTCGACCAGCAAAGCTAGTCCCTAAACATGATGGTGGTGGTTTACGTCGAATTCATGACCTCTCGTACCGGTCGTCAGTCAATTCACATATCGACCCGATTTACGGCACGTTAAAATACCTTCACACGATTGGAGACCCCGAGCTGACCGCTACTCCGGCCATAGCTTTCGGAGAGGAGCAGCTCAACATGCTGCCGACAATGAGGTCCTAGACAGCGATATCCAACGGCTAGGCCGGGGTCGGTTGTCTGATGCGTTGAAATACTACTTCGACACCCAAATCAACTCCTACCTAGCACCTAGCCCAACTTCACTGGCGCCCTGAGTGGATTGTTGCCGGCCAGGCACGGGGCCCTACCTGAGAGCAGTAGAATCATACAACTCGATTGCTGAATTATAAGCGGCGTGGATTTCTGAGGCCAGACCATTCCAAATAAATCGCAAGGCATCGTGCGATATCTTGAGGTAAGTTAACTCTTTAGCCCAGGTATGAAACGCTGCTGGAGGATTGAAGTCGAGTAGTCCTTCGCCACCATCGTCCGGATCAGATTGTCCGTTGAGCTGAGGGCGTCCTGACTGGATCCCAAGGTCGGCTAACTTTTGGCAGTGGAGCTCATCGTCAAAGGCTATAACCTTCTTATGGCGCTCTTCACCGTGGGCTATATGGCTTTCAGCTAACGTTCTTCATCTAGTAGGGCCATGGCTCTGCGTTGTTCGCCGATCTCGTGGCGCCTTTTCTCAATTTCGAGGTCCAGAAGCTCATCTTCCCTTGAGCGTTTGCCGAGTCCTGGGGAAGACGGGTCAGGGTCTGGTAGTCAGGAATCTGCAGCTGTTCAGCCAGGGTGGCAGTAAGGCCCCGGAGAAGCAGAGGCCTGCGGAAAGGTGGTAGAAGTTGCCTGAAAGGTGGGCGTCTGTCTCCTGGGAGCTATGGCGACAGGGTAATAGGGTGAAACCGACAGATGAGTGATATAAAGCGGGAGGCCATATGCGATATGCGAAGTATAGAAGGGAAGGAATATGTGCGGTAAATATATTCAATAGCCAGCCTTTATTACTAATTAATTCACTTTAGATGTGTCGTCGCTGGGTGTCGGTATCTCCCCCAAGTCTGAGGTATTCGCCATTTATTTTGGCAATGCTCGACTTCGTCTAGCAAAGTGCTATCCATCTTCGAAGCTATGAGTAAGCCGTTCAATAAACTTCTCATTTTCTTTTGCCACTTGCTCTTCAAAGAGCGCCATAACACCCTTCATTATTGTTGGAATATACCGGTAGTTGGACTGTTGGGTACAACCAACTATTGCCAATACTAGTAGCAACTTGGATGGTAGGAATATACCGGCAATTGGTTTGGAACAAGGAGGACTGTTGGGAGAGCCCAACAGTTGTATAATAAAGTACCGGATTCTGATACTACAGTGATGGGGACTCCCAGACTACTGAAGATATGAGAACCGGTTTGAAGGACATAAATAGAGCCTTCATGTCCTTAGTGATAGTCCCCTTTTAGAGCAGACAGAAGAAGAATAGAAATGCATTTGTTTACATGATTTCCAATAGACATACGAACAATTATTTTCCTAAATCTTTCTATCTGGATTTCCACTGGTACCGCTTACCCGGCTCCGATTCACTCGAGGATTCGGAATCGAATACTAAACTATTGGGAATCGCAAGGACTTGCAGGCACAAACCCAAATAACTGGATTAGCATGGTATTCTTTCAACTTCTCCCGATCAACTGCCTTGCAAGATTCTCTTCTCTATTCCTTCTCGAAAGTCTCCCGTCATCGAGCTTTGAATATGCGGAACTGTCCATGGGAAATAGCTGTCATCCGATGTTAGGGAGGACCCGAGACGTTAAAATTCACACCACTAGGTCCACTCACGGTCAGTTGAATTAATGGAGATAGTCGTGTTTCAGGAGTCGCCAATGCGACTCGGCAATCATCGTGGTCTTCGCCACGGGGATTCCAGCATGATCGGCTGCTCGCGCCCACATTTTCCACTATTCCTCGCAATACCCGTTAATATACAAGTACGCCCAAAGACGGTAATACCCACGGCCTTAAACCATGTGTACATCTCAGCCGCACATTCACGATGTAGAGTGTTTGAGGATTTGTAGGTTCCATTGAAATCCGAGATTAAAGGATGAGAGTGTTAAAATGGTGGCAAATATTCCAAGAATTGTGTCCCATTCCTCTTTTGTTGCCAGTTCTAGGTCCTCCATTCGTATCGATATTTTTACCTTTGGATGGACATTGGCACTCACCGAGTCAATGGTTCGGCGGTTAGCAGATTGGTGAGGAGTTCCAGCAGATCTCTAAGTGTGGAATTGACCGCTGTTTTAGGTGAATTTAGCTTTGTACTTTACGGCCCGCTTGACATCATGCCAATAGCAAAGCCGAATCTTAATACCCGGCCATACTGCGGTGACGGCCGCAATCTCTGCTGGATCTTTTTCAAATTTTGGTACACATGCCGAACATGGGAAAGGTTACTGCAACTTGTCTTCGTACCAGAGTTCGGGGGATTCAACTTGCTCTGATGGTCGGTATTTGTGACGGCGTACTGGGAAGCAGCCGAGGAAAAACATCCTTCTTTGTGATGTCGTAATCAGTGATGATCTCAGTCTAGTATGACTTCAGGTAGCAATACCCTAATAGAAGATTTGTGCGGAAAGATATGCCTCGAGATAATCTGCCCAGGCCTAGTCCCCGGGTTCCGTGCTGCTCCGGCCAAGTTGCGAACAGAACAGGAGCGAAGCTGGCTCCGCAATAAGACATCTGAATATCTCAGAATCTTGCAGAAGAAGAGCTTGGGCGATGTAGTAACATATCCAGAAGCAGAAGATAGACCCTTCAAGTCGGCATAAGCACTACAGACTTAAAGAATGTGTGGGATTATCTTCCTTCCCTGATTATTAAAGGTGTTTGTGACTACGCAGATAGTCATAAGAACAAGAAATAGCAAGGCTTATGCAGTTTCAAACTCCGGCTTTACCCTACGTGTAGGAGTGCAGCGAGTTAAAGGTATATTTATATACTGATACAGGTTGGAAAGATCATAGCACATGTCCCCCACAACTGTCAGAGATACAAAAAGGCCTAACCTGGGGAGCGAGTGAGATAGAGTTCTTATAGAGGCTTAACAAATCACCATATCGAGACCAAAAAAAGCGAAGTCCAGATCCGGCCCAAGGGATATGTGGATGGTTTGTAGGCCATGATCCTTTTCGAGACTGGAAAGAGAGCAGACGATCTGGGAAGTCGGTCCTTATAAAATATCCGGTTGATTCCATCCTTCCGACCACAGAATTTAGAACATAGAACAACATGTGACTTCTTCTAGGACCATTATTGCCGAAAAACGAATGGTAGGATAGCCACTCCTTCTAGTTCTTAAGTTGACTAATGGCTTCAGCCAATCCAACATTAATATTTTGAAGAAGGTTGATTATTATCCCGAGAAATCCTCTTCATATAGCCTTACACTCATCTATGTGACGTCCAGACAGCGGCGTAGCGCGAGACGTCTTGCGACGTACTGGTCAACTATTATTAAATAAGGGGCATGGATGACCTCTGCCCGTATGTGATATGATCCCGGCTGACAGCCCAGCGCACTCTTGAGAAGAGATGTTTGCGCAAAGCTTTCCTTGCGCAAATTTAAGCTGTGGCTTTCCATCATAAAACTAACAAATTTTGTGGAGGCTGCAATGTTCCGAGGCTGGCCAACGCGTGGCTAGTAGAGCTTAGTCGATGGAGAAATTAGCCATGGCTTGAATCGCCAGATGTTAACACTGTTGAAATCCATCGCTCAGAGGTCGCCCTGTCTTTCAAAGGGGTGGCTTCGGACTCATGGGCAATCTGCTCTTGGGCTTACGTATTGGCTGATCAAAGGACTCCTGTCGAAAGGCGCTCCTGCTCCCGCCATTATGACCGGCTCAATTTTGCCGTTCAGTATAGAGGCTGAAGAATTGCAATGGTATATAATAATAATAATGATAAATTGTTACTCCGATCGGCCTCTTGGCCACCTTGTAATGGTATATACTAGCAGTATCGGTATACTAAATCAAGGTGGCTATATTCATAACGGAAGAGCAAGGTGAAAGTGTATATTAGCTACTATGAAAGGAAGAGACACATAACCTGATACAATGTTAATACTAGTAGTATTTCTTATTCTAACTTTCTAAGTCGCTTATTTAACAACATGTTGGCCGTGAGTGGCAAGTTGAAAGCAGATTTGATAAAGAGTTAATCTGGAGGGGTATGAAATCCTATAATAAAGACCCGCCCGTCAGAATACCCGAGAGCAAGGTTGCCGTCTTTTATAGCTAAGCAAGAATAATCACGATAGTTGAAAGGGAGCCACAGTACTTGTTCACCTCCGAACACTACCCATCCATGATTTGTTATAAATACTTGAGGATTGGGATGGTCTGTGATCTGCAGTTCGACACCGGTCTTGGCATTCCAGAGCTTGATACTGCTATCGTGAGAGCCCGAGGCCACTACGTCCCCGTCTGGAGAGAAGGCTACCGACAGAACACAATTAGAATGGCCTGTGAGGGTCCGCAGTTCGATACCGGTCTTGGCACTCCAAAGCTTGACAGTGTCATCACGAGAGCCTGAGGCCACTACATCCCCGCCTGGAGAGAAGGCCACCGACAGAACCCAATCAGAATGGCCCGTAAGGGTCTGCAGTTCAACACCGGTCTTAGCGTTCCAGAGTTTGATAGTGTGATCTGTGGAGCCTGAGGCCACTACATCCCCGTTTGGAGAGAAGGCCACCGACACGACAGAACCAGAATGGCTTATGAGGGTCTGCACTTCGACGCCCTTCTTGGAACTCCAGAGCTTGACAGTGCGATCGCTAGAGCCTGAGGCCACCACATCCCCGTCTGGAGAGAAGGCCACCGACCAAACCGAACAAGAATGGCCTACGAGGGCCTGCAGTTCAATACCGGTCTTGGCACTCCAGAGCTTGATAGTGTGGTCTCCAGAGCCCGAAGCCACCACATCCCCATCTGGAGAGAAGGCCACCGACAGAACCCAATCAGAATGGCCCGTGAGGGTCTGCAGTTCGATACCAGTCTTGGCACTCCAGAGCTTGATGGTGTGATCTCCAGAGCCTGAGGCCACAACATCGCCGTCTGGGGAAAACGCCACCGAGATAACCTCAGAGTAGCCCGTAAGAGTCTGCAGCTCAGGACTCCACGACTCTTTTACTTGTGGTAGTGCATGAATCCATCTCGATCGATCTTCCTCAAATGTCTTTCTGACAATGCTGTCCATAGGCGAAAATACTAGCCCAGTACAATAAAGCTGTAATGGAGCAAGGTCGACAATCCGAATATATCTGTCAATAAACTGTCTAGCATCATATAAAAACTCTGTGAACTCAGAACTAATATTGATCTGAATTATTATTGTTAGTAATTAATTAGTTGGAGATTGTCTCTCGGACTTACCTTTATGCCCACTTGTAGTATACCTATCATTGCCACAGCCTCTGACATAGCCCCAATTAGACTCATTGCCTCCAACCAATAAAGGAAATATTTCTTCAAAAAATAGAAAGCCTCTGTTTCAGCGGTATGCATTCTACCCTGCTGCATATGATGCACCCAGTAACAGCAGGAGTATTGCAGATCCACTGAGAGGTATTGGCTGATGACTTGGTCATTTACATCGATGCGCTGTGTTCCATAGCTTGATAGATGGCAGATATTTTGTTTGAGGCTGGTTTTCATAACGCGAAGGCAATATAAGGCTATATTCCTGTGCGTCTCTCCCTCATCCACATGGAAAGCACTTTCTGTGTGAAGGAGGTAATCTCGAAATGACAAGTGTAAAATGCGGACTGGAGAATCTGTATCATCCGGGATAATAAGAACTGAGTGTAGTCCATCCAATAGCTCAATGATATCTTGTCTTGACCTATTAAGAAGTCGTGCAAGAGAAGTAACCGAGAGCGGATGTGAAAGAAGGATGATGACCCCAACTACGTCCTGGAACTCTTTTAGAAGTTCCTTTGATTCATCTTCACCATCACAATCTAGAAGCTGATTTAAGACTGGGAGATACATATTATCCATCTGGGATGCGGATGTAATTGCATGAAGGTCAAGAAATCTTTTAAGGCGCTTTCCTGGATGTGTTCCTTCACTGACAAAGTGGCATATAGTGGCTGCGAAAATAAAGAGTGGAACAGCCATCATGACTAAGGTGTCTATAGTCTCAGTTCCAGGCCAGTCCTGGGAGATTTTCCGGTTCTTTTTGATTGTAGAAAATCGATCATTTAGGAAGAGACGTATATCATGCTCTATCACTATATTGGGAAGCCGGTGGAGGACCAGGTCCTGATGGTTATCATTTTGCTCGAAGCCATGACGGACTGGTAGTTCAGGCCTGCTTGTCAGGAAGACTTTTATAGGGACAGAGGTGGACTCTCGGAACCGTGGCAAAAGCTGAAGTATATCTTCTATATTGCTTTTCTCTCCGCACTCATCTAACGCATCAATCACAATCACCATTATTGTAGTCTGTTTCAATTCTAGGTTCAGTAGTGGCTGGAGAAGGAGTTTATCAAATTGCACCTGAAGAGATTTCTCTGAAATATCCGGGTCTTTCTCAATCGCTTTTGATACACCAGGTGCCAGCTGTGGGTTACTGGTGATTAATTGCCGTGTGATAGTTGATACAAGCCTTTTTGCATTACCACGGCCAGCTTCACCCTTCTTAAAGAAGAAACTGGCTCCCAGTTGCCCCTTCTCCTCGAGAGATTGTGCAACCGTTCGGGCGATAGTAGACTTTCCTGTTCCCGCCATGCCATTCAACCAAAACATGCACTTGCTATTTGGCGATTCAGCCCATTTTGAAACTTGGCAGCGTAGCTCAGTTCTGGTCCCAGAAAGACATATATCTTCAGGCTGATTTGAGAATGAGTTGTAAAATGCTCCTTCCGCGATAGGTAAATTGAACTTTTGAATAAAAGTTTGAAGAGACGCTGACATTTCATCCACTCGAGCTAGGAAGCGCTCGGCTTGTTCTCGGTGGTGTAAATGTCCATCTAACTGGACCCATTGATGCAAATACTGCTCCTCTTCCTTGATGGAGGATTGCAGCTCCGTGAGCCGTTTGTCGGTAATTGCAGTGACGCTGTCCAGTATCCACCTTCCTATGCTAGGGTCTTGACCAGTCAACACCTCTGCTGCATATTGAAGAACTGTTTTATAGACGCAGGTAATCGCACGTCCTATCTCGGCTCTTCCCGCGGAATCGTTGCAGTAAAAATTATTTTCAACATAGGCACATCGAGTAAGGACATCTACTAAATATTCCGAGGAATCAAACAAGGCATCACGCAAGTCAAAGCGGTTTTTGGTCATCTACATTGAAGATTACACGTTATTTTCGTTCTCTTACAGATTATGTTTGGGATGACTTACGGTCAATCCAAGTGAGACAGCCGCCCAAGCACTTGCGGCATGCTGGGTTGGGTCAAAGGCAGCCACTACGCTAATGATATCCTTGAAGGACAGTGCGGCATTGATTATTTTCTGTGCAAGTTTTCGCAGGTCAATATCTTCACCTGTTGACCTGCGAATTTTTAATCCTATATGCTGACATTTCTCATACTGCTCTTTTGTTATCTGGATTACCTCGCTTATTATAAGTCTCGTTCGTGAGAGGTTCTGATCGCCATCATTGGTCGAAGCAGGGATGTATACTTCCGACAGGATACCCTGCTCTTTTTGATCTAGCTGCTCGTAGGCAGACTGCCACAAATCTCTAGGGAGAGAAGAGTTTTTCGACTGGGTTTCAGTCACTCTAGGCTCGTTGGCTTGCGGTTCTGAAGCAATAGATGCGTGGTCAGCTCGAGTCTCAGCCCCATCGGGCTGGGGTTTGGCACGCTGGGGCTGTCTATGAAAGAAGGGGTTTTTCAACACTTTCACACGCTTGCACATTTTGAAAATATTTCAAAGTAAATAATCTGTAAATATTTCACCGATCATTCCTTGCGGATACACTGAGGCAAATGGGGGATATTGTACAATTTTGTTATAAGAAATTTGTCGTCTCCTGTGATGTTGTTTGGCTGAATGGCGGGGATCTGGTCACTAGCGATTGGCTAGTTGCACCTGACCAAATCACCTTTAGAAGCTCGTAATTATGTATTATAATCCAATGTTTAACCATATTTGTGATGGCCAATGATTAACCATCACTGTCGCAGCGGTGTACAACCCTGATTCCCCTGTCAATCTACTCTCTGACGGATCGCTCCGCAAGGATGGTCTTGTCTTCGATGGCTTCTCTGACTGCTACCGGATAAAAGCAACGAAGCTGGAGCTTTGTAAAGTCACCTGGAAAGCTAACGTTCGTGCTTTTATCGTCGACCCTCCTCCCAATCTTAACGATGACGAAGTCGATATTGATCAAGACGTTCTCTTGCCCACTATTAGCTATGAAAAGATGCATTGTCGTCTGCTCCAGTCTGCTCCATGCTAATGTCGAAAAGGTTATCAAGGCCTGCCGTAATCGGCCGTTGGATTATGGACCTAGCTAGAACGACTCTTCTTCAACGAGACTGTCCTCAATCCGACTGGCCATATGCTGAAGCTGCTGCAGTACATGTCATCAACTTTATTCCGTCGGATCGCAATCCTAATGGAGAGTGCCCTCACACTCGGTGGGCCAAGAGTATTGGTCTTCCAGAGAAATTTTGGAATCCCCCTATTAAAACCCTTAAACCTTGGGGTTGCGATGCTTACGTACGTGTGACTAGACTCTCCGGCGTAGTAACAAAATGGCCCCGACGGCCGTAATGGGCAAGCTATATATGTACGAAGGCAATAAAATCTACCTTGTCAAACTCAATAAATCCGGCAAAATTCTCCGCGTTAAAGATGTACGCTTCAACGACTCAGCCGACTCTGAGGCTCCCGACCAAGATGAGAAAGGCCCCATCCTTAATGCTGAATTTGACGACGACATCGGCGAAAATGAACACCCGCTTCTTGAAGTCATGATGAGCACTAAATCAGCCGAGTCTTCTACCTTGATCCCAACCACTAGCGTTAAGTCTCCTAGCTATTCGACTGGTCTTATTATACCATCGCCGACCCCCTCACCTGCTCCAATATCCTCTCCCTTCAACACTACCGCCGAAGACTCAAATAGTGCCTTCGTGTTATGCGCAGCCTGCATACACGTCATCTCATCGCATGCTACACTAAAAAGAGGATAGTTATTATGTGCAGCCTGCATATGCGTCATATAGAGTCATCATTCATGTACTTTATCCACATCACACCATTTATGTGCTTTTTCTATGTCTTTGGGATGGAAGGGTATAGCTTGACGTCTCCCACCTGGAATCCCAGATTTCCCTTCTTTCTGAAGTCAGACTTCAGTCTTGTACCACTCCTTGCACACACCTTGTACCAATGTACCCCATTGCATGTATAGTAGCATAGCCATTCCGCTCCCAATATACATCATTCGCTACCTACGGAGTGTCACACCAACAAGCCGGAGGTTGAAGCGTAACACTTCGACCCTATCACAGATGAGGAATACCAACGAATGGAAGAGGAAGACGGCCCACTACCACTGGTCGAGAAAATCAGCGCAAGGGAGAAAGGGAGATGCAGACAACCATACCAAGTGTTAGAAAGTTTTGTACCTCGCCGCTCTGGTCGTGACCATAAATAAGGTCATCGAGGGTCAATATAAACAAATCGCTAGTTATGGTATCGACGGTTCCGCCAAGCCGAGTGCTAGAAATGTTGTTGAACCCAAAGAAAGCCAAGCTACGTCAGCCACTGGCAACGTGCTTGCTCTCGCCAATTATCAACCTGATATATCCATTCCCCCTTCTCCTCCGAGTCCATATCATTGACACTGCATTCTGTCTTGTCAACATCCCTACCCGCGGCGCTGCTTCCTACCTTCTAAAGAATTACTGGGATGCTATCAAACAACCGGACTACAAAGAACAATGGCATCCACCGCCATCCTATCTTCTGATTGAATAAGGCGTTCCAAGGTTGGCTATTAAAGCTGCCTTTACTATCTTTCTCTACACTCCTTTCGGTTTAGGCTGAGGGGCGGGATCACGTGGCACAAGCCACAAGCTTAGTCATTCAGCCTGCACCTTTCTCATTTCTTTCTTGTGTTTCTAGATAGAACGATAGGAACAATGCACTCTTCTCCTGCCTTGTAAAAACTAGTAAACTTAGTGAGCTTTGGGATACTCCTCTCAGTGCTACGGAACACAAGAATACTGGCGAAATTCAGTGCAATCGATGAATGCGAAGATACTGGAAGGTCTCAGTTCTTGCAAGGCTGTAAGGTTACGCACGCACCCCAGCTCCGCTAATTCACGTGATTCACACGCTAGATAATTGTGCGGCTTAGAATAAAGATACTTACTACTTATGGTGGCAGACATTTACATACACCAACAATACCCTCACCCACACATGCATATCACCCACCGGTCATCACTACCTTCTGATGCGGTGTGAGGGCTTTCCACCCACCTGATCCGTATGCCATCTTTTTCGGACAGCCGTTAGATAGTTTTACCGCATACAAATGCTAATGATATAGGCACATTACTCTGCAATCCCTCGATAACACAATCGCAGCTTGCTCTTGCATGGCGTTTGGAGTGGCACCAAAAGTATTCAACGTGATCCAACCCACAATGAAATCTTGGATAGAAGAGGATACGATAACGGTAAGGCTTTCCTCCAGGCACCTCCTCAATTTCACCCGTCTGTGATAAAAAATCAGGCTTCAAGGAAAGAAGGCGATGAACACAGCAGTCTAGGAGGGGAATAGAATTAATAAAA
>JAHQZX020002091.1:0-46495 GCA_019804575.2 Pseudotulostoma volvatum | reverse complement strand
CGTGAGGATCAGGATCAGGGTCAATGAGATTTGTGTCGATATTATAATTATCGGGGTCTTTGCGAAGCCCATGGACCATGGCAAGTATTGCATCAAGTGCCGCATCGCTCGTTTGGGCCGCCTGGGAGGGCGCGTTCACAGGCATCGTGGTGATATGAGATAGTGGCTATGAAATAGAGGGTGGCTATAAGATGAGGATGACTATGAGATGAGGATGGCTATGAGATGAGGGTGGCTATGAGATAGAGGATGGCCAGTAGTATCATCTTGAATTTTTTTCGTGGTTGTGCGGTCAAGAGGCGTAAAGAGCTACTCACTTTCTTTCACTATAATAATACTGGTATAGGAAAACTGGAACACCTCCTGCCGTCAGTATCGGCAGCATCGCGAGGGTCCGTGCACAAAATAAGCGCTACTGGAACAGCCCCTAATAATAAGTTGTTATCTTGTAAGCGAACATAGGTGAGGTCGCTCGTCAGGCTATATGCTTATCCTTGATGGATACGGAAGCCATGTAAACATGCGATTCCTCGATTGGTGCCATGAACACCCAAGTCTTGTCGCAGCTTTCTCTCCTCACTCAACCCATCGGCTCCAACCTTTAGACGTTAGCCTTTTTGGCCTATTGTCACAGTTCTATGCCCAATGTGACGTGCTCTCTTTCTTTTATTACTAATCTATTGGATAAGCAGAGATGGATAGTAAAATGTGGTATTCATGAGGATACTAAGCTGGAGAAAGAAAGAAGAAAAGAAGGAAACGACAAAGTGAGGAAACGATGGGACGAGTATGTAGCATCACATGTTCAAGTTACAAAGGCAACTTGGCGAAAGCGACGGACAGTGTTAGTACCCCAACAAGGTAATGGGAAAGCCCAGAGAACGTCGCGACCAAAGCCCGAAGCCTAATAAAGAGTAAACCCAAACAACCCACGAAGAAGATGTTGATGTTGATGCTGAGTTGGAGTACTTGTCTCTTGGGTTGCCTAGGCTCAGGCGACAAAGGCGGCTCCCAAAAGGATAGGATAATTACATTACTTGTAATCTAAGTTTCAGGCAATTTAGATCGATCGTCAGGTTGTTATGAGTTATTTTGTAGGCGTCGTGGGCATGTGACAGAGGGTACATTTCGAGGGCCGCGAATACGTTTATGGCATTACATATTAGGTAATCAATCGGCTTGCATATCATTAAAATATCCTAACATCAGCCACAAAACTACATAGTGGAACCTATGGCCACTGTGTTGAGCATACATACGCTTAATAATACTTCTATAGCCTCTTAGTTAAGTGGTACCGCCTGTATAAAAGCCTAGCGGCATCACACTTACCTATATGCCCTGAATCGGATCGAAGCTGAATTACCAAATGAATGCTCCTGTCGGACTTGCTTGATCGCCATTAGTTTTATTATATGACCCAGTCTCGACGGCCCTAGGAAACAACAAGTATCCTCGAGAGCCACGAGTCTAACTAACAAGAGGTGGGATCATTGTCGGTTCTGATACAAGTATCAAGTACCTATTCAAAGACGTTCGCCTACTGCCTAACTTTACATAATAGTAAAAACAAAGCGAGGACACGTGAACGACCCAACTGTATAGTGCCTTGTTCAGACAGTCATGCGTGAAAATGAAAAGGGCCAAGGCAAGCAGTCAAAGAGCAAGGTCAGCGGGTTTTGGGCATTGCAAAGGCTCCTCACTATATATGGCTGGTGCTGGCTCAGTGGTAGGCAGTGGACTACCAATCAGACCTCCAGGTTACAGTACGGTGAAGCCTAAGGGACCAAAAATCAGAGAATACGACTCCGATGGCATTCTTGCCAATAGTGAAATCGATGTAGAACGTAAACACGAGGATTTGGTTTGGGACCAGTAGTACATACATAGTATGACATGTAGCGCATGAAATGAAACTTTCTACCATTATCACCTTATATTACGGATGGTGAAGAGAACTCATAATGTTGTAAACCTATGTTTGTGTTTTCTATAAGCGGTTAAATCATGGTGTCCCTATCAATTCCTATATGTATGAATCTACCACCCATGCATGCATGCATATATACGCTAGAATTAAATACTTAGAGACACTTCTGCACACAATATTGGATTGTAAGGCATTTTGACTCCACGCTCCATATACGCAAGATAGACAAACAGACATATACCGGTGTAGGATGGGAGGTTCCATAGAACCACCGGATATGCATCAAAAGCCGCTCAGAACAATGCGGTATTTAAAAAAAAAAAAAAAGCAGTTCTCGGTACAAAAGTGGCGCCTCGCTTCGCTGAATTGCTGATAAATTGGAGGATAAAGGACTTAAATCAATCTTAACACGGTGCATATAAGAAGATATATATAGAACATGGCCTCCATTGAGGAACCAAGCACTAGTTTTCTCAGTTGGTGAACTGCCGCTATTAGTCCATCGGCTTCAAGTCCCGACAAAACTTAATTAATTTTTAACCACGCGGGGCCAGCGCGAAACGTACTCCACATCATCTAATACGCCTCTGCCTTGATTTCTGACATACTGGGTGCTCGGGTCAATACGAGGCTCATAGTCCCAAATGGCAGGGACGCCCTTCGCTAGCGCCGAGTATACTAGCCGACGTCGGCGTTGCGAATTCAGTACGTCCTGGTGAATCCGTTGGAGGTCCCATTGGTGATGGACCTCTGTCACAAAGTAAGCCAGCAGCGTGGCTGGGTCCGTGGTCTCTGGGAGGTGGGAACTCTGTCGAATTGGACTAGGGGTCCGTGGGGGTGTTGGCATCACCGCGAGCTTAGGAAAGAATGAGCTGGGTGTACTTAAGATTGGAGGAAAAGATTCTGGTGTGGTCTCTGGCGTAGTCTCTGGTGTGGTCTCTGGTGTAGTCTCTGGCGTAGTCTCTGGCGTAGTCTGTGGGGAGACCTCGGGTGTGGGAAGCCGAGCTGCATTTGGCGCAGCATCCTTGGGGGCCTCATCGGAGGACAAGGCTGCGGTTATGGATGGGGTCGGGAGTCCGGCCACCAAATTGATCGACTCGGATGGGTCCGTGATCAGGTCAAAGAGCATGGGCGGGTCTATTAGGGAATATACAAACTTCCATCGTCCGCGGCGGATCATGACTACAGGAGACTGAGTGCCCTCGGCCATGTATTCGCCGAGTACGGTGTCTCTTCGTATTCCCTCCTCACCGGTGATGTAGGGCATCAAAGACACCCCATCCAACGGGAGTTGCGGGATGACCTGCGCGCCCACTATCGACGCAAACGTGGGCAGAAGATCCATCGTCGATACGTTATTCGCCACCCGCTTGGGAGAGAAGCGATTTGGAGCGTGCACGATCAGGGGAACCCGGGCCGAGTTCTCGTACCAGACCATTTTGTACCATAGACCTCTCTCTCCCAACATGTCCCCGTGATCACCCGTGAACACGACGATGGTGTTGTCGGTCAGTCCGCAGTTGTCGAGAACGCGCAATAGCTTACCGACCTGAGTGTCGACGTAGGTGCAGGCGGCATAATAGGCACGCCGTGCGGCCTTGATACGTTCTTCCGGCATCTCTTTCCCCCACAGATCAATACATTTAACGACTCGTTGCGAATGAGGGTCCTGCTGGTGGTGTGGGATAGCAGGTGTTTTGGGTAGTGGAATCTCGATATTTTCATAAAGGTCCCAGAACTCCTTCGTCATCGCATAGGGATCGTGAGGGTGCGTCATCGATACGGTCAAGCAGAACGGCTGATCGGTCCGATGACGGACATGGTCATAGAGGTATTGGGTTGACTTGTAGATAACCTCTTCATCAAAGTCGAGTTGGTTCGTGCGGATGACAGGACCTGCTTCCAAGACAGACGACATATTATGGTACCAATCGGCGCGGATATCCTGCCGGGACCCGGATCAGACAAAAATTGGATTTATTTTGTTTGGCTTTCCAACCCCCCGCTATATTACAAATTCTCACCACCGCTGAGAAGAAAGTACAAGCCAAACGGAAAAGAAGCATCATACCGGTTTATCCCAATTGACGGACCAGCCATAATCTCCCGGATAGATATCACTAGTCAGTCGCTGTTCATACCCGTGCAGCTGGTCTGGCCCACAGAAGTGCATCTTGCCCGCCAGGGCCGTGTGATAGCCCTCTTTCCGGAGATAGTGAGCGTAGGTGGGAATATCCGCTGGGAGATCTGCAGCATTGTCATACGCCCCAATCTTGGAGGGCAGCTGGCCAGTAACCATTACGAAACGCGATGGTGCGCACAGCGGCGAATTACAGTAGGCATTGTCAAAGACGACTCCTTCGCTTGCTAAACGGTCTAGATTTGGAGTCTTGATCGGGGAAGCTGGGTCGTAGATGGACAGTAAGGGTGCGGCCATCTGGTCCGCCATGATGTAGAGAATATTGGGCTTCCCGGCCGCCATGACTCCCGGTTTCGCGTGTTGGAGGGCTTGCTACGGTCAAGAAGCAGGCCGTCTTCAGGCTTCCACATGGGATCGGATCGAGGAGGAAGGGGGGATATGGACATCGATCAACCGAAGTTGGCCAACAATGATCATCAGTTCGTTTTGGTACGCCGGAACATGAGAACTTGAGTTCATTCAGGATGAGAAGACAAGGAAGAAAGGGATCGGATGGACGTTTTGAAGATGAGATGGGCAGACTGAGTATGGGGGGCTGATGACGGCGAAATCAGTTTTATTATTAGAATCGAAGATTATCTTAGGAGAATCATATCATATAAATACAAGAAAGATACGGTTCGGTAGCACCGGAAGACGGTCCCAAGCGGACGGGATCTTAACTCCGGAATGGAATAAGGAGAGCTGAGGGACTTTCTCCCAGTCTCACCTCATCCGAGTAGAATAGAATATTATGTTATATGAGTATGATGGTGATCCACCGGTTCTTTCATCTTAATAAAGAAAGAAAGAATCATAATCAAAAACTCTGTCTCTCCTTATTAAAAGTTGATCTGGATATCTGTCTCGGGAAGGTTGATCCCGAATCCCCAACCCCCGGGGCCCTCGCGTTTCCATTCTTCTTCGCCTATCTATACTCTTGTAGAGATATTGTAGAAGAACAGTCAAGAGAGACGTGACTTGCCGTGTGGTGGCGTCTACCAATCAACTAACTTCATGCATTTAGACTGCATGAAGGGCGCTAGAATCATGGTCATTCTTTCCCCTTCCAAATCCCTATCATATCATATCGTATGTGATGCTAGTACGGAAATCATAAGGGGAAGGAAGAAACAAAACAAACAAAGGTTGGTTGGAAGGACAAGTTACGCCATCGATCATGCCAGAGATTGGTCGCTGTTGACGTGCGAGAGGCTCTGGCTGAGGTGATGTTCGGTGGAGGAGTCCGACTAGATCCAGGTTCGGGCAAGGCTGGAGTGGCACATGACACATGCACTGTACTTCCCGTGTACATGTACATTACAGTACCTACATTAGTGCCACTACTACAGTGGAGCTGAAGTCTGGTGATTATATCCGTGAAGACCTTTAACCTATGATACTACGGTCATATTCGTTTGACCCGCTTACTCATCCAAATTCATCTAACCTAACTCAATGCTTCTTTATCAGGCATTTAATACCATAACCATAACGTCTTCCTATGGTAGCTCCAGGTCTAACTATGATACTACGGTTAGGGAAGGAATCTCTATGGAAAAAAAAAAGAGCTTCATTTCCTAATAAGGATTGTGGTAGACGATATGGATAGAGGGTATTGGTCAATCCATACCTATAATGTTAGTATATATAAGGTAAAAAGGGACCGTGAGGAACGTTCTCTCCCTGCTTTTCTTCTCTTTTTGGCCCTTTGACTATTATGTTCTCTCCTGTTGATCAATAACAATGGCATACATGTGTACTTCCAACGGGGAAGGGCGGCAAAAACGAAAAGGAAAGGACATGAAACATAATCGACTAAAAAGTAATAATAAGTCCTCGGGGGCTTCTAGGAGGACGTGTCCCTAATACTTACACATGAAAGAAAGACAAAAATAAATCATTAGTCCTGAAAGGGAGGAGGTAGGATACAAGAGACTATATTTGGTCTGGGGAGGAGCTGAGGAGAGCGGAAAGGAGACGGAAAGCGGAATGAGAGAGTTCCGGTATAACGAACAATGATGGTCCCGTGAACGACATATAAGAGAATCATCTACGCCAGGGCCAGGGAAAAGGGGAAGACCACTAGAGGTAAGATAAAGGAAAATGAAAACGGGAAAGGGGGATGGCTAATAATGACATGACAGACAGGCAAATCACAGCTCCAATTCCAACTGAAAACTAGATAGACGTGTCATTAGCATAAAGAGGTGGGTTGCCGTTCATTTCAGTTTTGAACACGGGTTGAGCAGCAACTAGGTCAATCAACTTTGACTGCACTGATGGGGATAAGGCATGTTAGCATTAGCATGTCAAAGGAATTCGGTTGGGTGTCTGTAAGGTGGATCATGAGGAAAGGAAATCGGAAAGAAGGTAGGACGACAGCGTACCTGTAGATTCTTCTAACAAACGCATATGCGGTTAAGAAGCCAACAGTCCCAGTGAGCAAACCATAGACGCTGCACGCAAGGAAACTATAGCTGAAAAACAGAAGGCTTGAGGCAAATCCGGTTATGTGCAATTTAAACATATAGTACCAAATGCAGTAAGCGAAGATCCAGACTGCGCTACTTCCGCCGGTGAAGAAGCTCTCCCACCACCAGTGATAATTCTGCGGTAGGAGAAGAGATTAGAACATACGCCAGTAAATCAAGGTAAGGATATGACTTCTTACCTCTGAGCAAAGTCGAATATATGTTGCAATAATGGTCACCTCGCTGACTGTAGCGATTAGAATTAAGCTGACTGCGCTTAAGAATCCAAAAACATAATAATATCCACTCTTGTCTCGCCACAGGTTCTCGAATACAAACAAAAGCTCGATAAACAGAACTGCAAATGGCACCAGGCCTGTTAGGAGTGTGCCATAGAGGCTACGCAGATGCCATGGCTGAAGTGGCATTTGACGCGGAATTTGACTCGTCTTTGTTGGGTGCTCCCACGGTGCCGTTCGCACGTAACCAATTAGGCTGCCGATGAGGACTAAGGGAACTTGGATCAAGAGCCAAAGGGCAAGCAGCCCGACTAACGTCCCGAAAGGAATTGCAGTGCTGGAAGCCTGAGCCCAGACAAACAGGTTCAGAATGAAGACCAAACAGAATGCCAGCCCGGGAAACAACAGCGCAGTCTAGGTACGTTAAATTTTGCGAGATCGATGGGGTGGAGTACCTACAATAAGAGTATTCTTGCGCCAATTTCTTCCTCCGAATGTTTTATATAACCGGCCCGAGAAGTAACCAGAAAACAGACCGGCGAAGACAAAGAGTCCTAGGCCAACAGTAACGAAGCCACCGCGGAAGCTCGGGTTGAGGATCCCCAAGCAGCTCAGGACCAGGAGCCCAACAGCCATGAAGAGTAGCTGCATGCCGGATCCAATGAGAGGGGCTAAGAGTCCGCTATATGAAGGCACACGAAAAACGTCACCATGGAGTAGCTTCCATCCGGTTATCTCCTCTGTTGACTCGTCATCGGAAGAAACATCACCGTCCCTTTCAGCATCGATGGATTGATCCAAGAGACTCCCGGATGCCTTTTCATGGGCTCCACCCGATTTTGCTTCGTTCCTCGAGTTTTTGGGCCGGGCCTTCAGCTTAGCATCCTCCAGAACGCCATCTCCACGGCCTTTGACATCACCCTGCACAGTCCTACTCCAGATGACGAAAACAGTCACGCCGAGAATACCGGATATGATTAAAGAGTTGAGTATCGCAAACCAGTGAGCGGTCGAACTATAGGTCTGGTCGCTGAAATAGAGATCCCAACGATTCCCCCACTCAATTTTGGATTCTTCTCGGAAGTACACCGAATAACTGTACGGGATCTCTATCGTCGCGCCATCATCTACCTCGAGATCCTCATCGGGAATGTACGACGACGATGGGTACTTCTCAGCTAGCCTCGAGTTGTTGGGGGCGAGATACAACTCCAAACGGCCATCGTCCGATTGTGAGTCCTTCGGACAGCCGTTCTGATTGCGGTTGGCAAGACCTATGCTTCTGGGATACACCTCGAAACCGACGATAACCTTGCTCCCTTGCTCACCAGCCCTCCCTGGCGCGCGTCGCCAGCGGATGACGATGTTGAAGTGATTATATATGAAGATATGAGGTCTACCGTGAGCCAGGGTGTAATCTATATAGCCAAGCTTGAAGCCGCTAGCATAATATTTGCGGCTGCGATCGACGGTCACAAAGCTCGTCGCACCCGGCAAGTTGTCGACAATCCACTCGGCGACGTATCCATCCCTGATCAGTTCCCGGCCCCATTTGACACCCTTACGATCCACCGTGCGTGCACAAAGTGTTCGACAATCAATGTCTCTGCCCATGGAGAGCTCAAAATCCGATGTCATGATCCGATCTCCTCGCAATACTTCACCCAGATTGAGGGAGATACTCTGGCCGGATCCGAAGGGAGACCCACCATGCTTTTTTCCGGTCGGGGGACAGACAAAAGGGAGATCGAAAAATGCATACTGCAGCTCAGTGTGATCCGAGAAAATCTTGTTGACCAGGAGGAGAATTGGCTCTTCGTCACGATAGCTCTTAATTGAGTAGCCTGTAGAAAAAGATAGATAAGTTCATAACTGTGGACCCGATTTCGACACGTAATCGCTCACCTGGGATATAGAAGGCTTGACACAAAGTAAACAGCAACCATACTGCGAGGAAATAGATAGCTATAGGCACGCGGGATGCCGATGCCATTTTAGGACTCGAACGGACGCCGACTAACGGTCACGCTCTTGATCGAGCGGACACGAACCGTGAACAACCCCCCCCCCCTCTTTCGTATGCCCCGATCAAAAAAAGAACAAACACTATCGATTAACCCGCCACACCCTGACCGTCCTTCGTTTGTAGATGGGCTCCGAATTCGATAGCAATTGGACAACCAAGTAATGGTTCGTTGGGAAACGTTGACCGGGAGTGCGACCGGTGAGGATAATGTACCTATTCAATCATACTATTATAATACGTTAGGCAGTCGACTCGGTCGTCACCGTATTGCTTAACGAACGGAACCGGCACAGAATGCCTTGGCAGGGAGGCTCTGGGATGACGTGTTTGAGGAGCTTCGGGTGGATGCGTTGAGAATAGAGGATAGCAACAAGACATACCTTGAAGGAGAGGGCTGACCTGTTGGTGCAAAAGGGAGTCGTCGCCGATACCTATCATTAGGTACCTCTCATATTATTATTTTGGGTGAGGCTGGATGAGGGTTAGCTACTTTCGGGCATCGGCCCGTTCCCGTGTCATGTGAAGAAACATTGGATGAAATAGGAATAAAAAGTCAGGGTTGGATGTACTAGCAGTTAGTGGTGTATGCACCTTAGGTTCATGACTTACGTATAAGCCATGCGTGTGATACGGACGTGACGACTCCCTCCTGATGCCTCTTTAAAAGGCTTATGTAGTCATATATTCAGACATCCTTACGGAAAAAAGTCTGTCCCGCACTAAAAACGCCACAATTCTTGGCGTCCATAAATAAATGGTAAAATCCGCCTTTTCTATACAAATATCTTATTAACAAATATATACAATGTGGTATTTTTAGTGCCTTAGCAGTTATGTTGTATCATACATTCATCGATACACATCATTTGCTTGTCACCCAATGATTAAGCTTGTACTAATAATAATTCTTTTTTTTTTTTCTGGCGATCACAGCTCTGGCATGACCGCTAGCGCGTATTTTGGAGCCCCCGCGCTAAACCCCATGAATTAGTCACGGGAGCTACTGTCGATAGCGGGCCCAGTAGTTCCTACTGATTTTAATCTTCAAGCTTGCATGGTGAACGAACTATGGCTACTACTAGAGACAAGGCCAACATTAATTTGCCAATGTAATTGCTAGTTGACTATATGGCAAGAGACGGAGCCCATGCTACTAGTACTGCAAAGCTAGGATTTGCCTCCCGCTATACATGTACTACTTAAGTACCGGATATTATTTTGTACATGTCTTTAATGATACTGCCGCTATAAACCCGCAGCCAATATCTAAATAACACTTGCTCGATCCGTAGGTATCGACCCCGTATTATATACATAGATACCTTTTGGCTTGGCTTGGCTTGTTTTTCCATCCTTCGGTATCGTCTCTTTCTCGCAGACTATTCTCTCACTGAACTTGTTTTTGACGGTATCAAGTATAGTAGTCTCGCACATCGTCGCAATCGCGAGCAGTCGCACGGTGGCGTATGTACTATATAGCCGCAGCCGATTAGTTTATTCTATCGTTATCGACAAGTCAAGCTCCTCAAAATTTGTCCGAATAAGACATCGGCACGAGTCTTCTGTGCCTTACAGTAGCTTTCTTAACTACATATGTTATGGCAAGTCTCATTACGATGTGTTGAGGTGGGCACCAATGCTACGGCTGGTGTGGGTATGTATGTACATGTACATTACATGCCTAGGTACCACGCTGAACTAGTAATTGACACTGGCTCGTTTGACCGGTATAGGTACATAGTACACAGCTTCTTCTCTTCGGTGCTTATTGGCTTGAGTGGGTTGCTTATCTCGAGCCTTCTCATCGCATTCCTCGCGTCATCCCATCCTTCGCAGGTATTCGACCCATTCATTGACGTTCTCTGGTCTGATATCCTTCGGTCCGCTACTCTGAACTCCATTGGTTTCAGTCCAATGAAATGAGGTAGAAGGGGATGCCCCGATAGATCCTTGCTCTATGCACGGACGGTGCTCCATCGGAAGTAACTCGGACCAGTCATCTCGGTGATGGTTGACAAATGGACTCAGCCTCTGAACCTTATACAGATAGAGTATATCAGGAATAGCCTCGCCATCCCTTCCGCGTCTATGAGTAGTCCAGGTGTTTAGTCCCTTCGATATTTCGTCCTCTTGCAAACCAGGCAGTTGTCTAGATAGCACTCCACAATGGCCAATAATATCTATTTCTAACTAGTGTTTAAGTCTTTTCCTTCCCCGGGATGAGCTGCGGAGATCTGCTGGAAAATTTCGTCCAATAGTCTCACATCAACCCATGATCTAACAATAGCTTACCATCCTTTAGTTCCTAGCCATTACTGCGGCTTGCTCGCGTACTCGTAGGGACTCCAGGCTTGGTGACTTAATGTACATTCGAATCACCCTGTCAACCGCATTGTCGATATTCACTTCCACTGGTATCATCAGACAGTTCTGCTCCACATTCTCCGGCTTCAGTAGGATTCGGAACCGGTAGTCCCCAACCTCGTCAGACTCTTTATCCCTATGCTTTTGGGTCAGAGTGTCCGTCGGGATATTCTGTTTCTCTTCCGGTATCGAATCAGGAAATGGAATTGAGACAGAAATTCAGCCTATCTAGCTTGCCGCGCATTCAACTTCTTTGTGGTCATAGAATATTTCAACGCTTTGTGATCGGTATAGATGCTGAATCGATCTTCGCGTTGCAGATCTTGCACTCTTCCAACACCCTGATCACAGCCAGACGCTCTTTATCATGAATTTCGTAGTTCTTTTCCAGACTTGACATTGTCTTAGAAAAATAGGCTATAGGGTGCCACTGTTGGTCTTTCTGTTGCTGTGATAATACTCCAGCTGCCACTTCGTCCGAAGCGTTGGTTTCTACCTTTGTTGGTAGTTCAGGTTGGTAGTATCGAAGGATCGGAGCCGATATCAGATATCCCTTAGGGTAGTGGATGCCTTCTCACAGGCCTTATTCCATGTAAAGGGGTTCGCTTTGTCAGCTTCATCGGTGATTTCGCCACCTGACTATAGTTTTGGATGAACCGCCGATAGAAATAATCGGCTCTTCTCGATGCTAGCTTGCAGTCCGGCCTCTTGGAGATGGACCAGTACCTTCTTCACACGCCCCTCGTAGTCCTTCTTATTCTCACTGTCGATCAACAAGTCATCAATGAAAGTGGTGAAGAATTCGTCCAGATAGTCCATGAAGATCTCATTCATAAAGCTCCGGAATGTAGCGGGTCCACTAGTTAATCCAAAGGCGTTGCTTTATATTTAGACGCTCCACGCCATGAGTATTGGTCTTGGTAATTGCATTCAACTTCCGACAATCCACACAGAATCATAATTCGCTACTAGGCATATGGGACGCGGCAGCCCAGAAAAGTGTTAAGAAGATGGCGCATGGGGCCTGAAGGCTCTAGAGGAAGTGCAAGAGAAGCCGAGGATGGGAGTAGCCTCCCCATTTTTAGCCCAAATGCCCTGCGCAGAAAGGCGGCTTGGGGCGAGGAAATAGTGGGGAATGTATAAGGAGGCCATAGGGTGCCTGATGTCTGGAATAAATAATAATAATAATAATAATAAGGTCAGTTTGAGAGCCTTTAATAACTTGGCCAACCGGCCTAATCGTAGGACTTGTGGAGGGCTGGCGGACGGCGCCGTAAGAGTGCTCCCGCTGTAATGTGGGGATCTGTTAGATTAGTCAGCCCCTCTTCCCCTCTTTTTAGTGATAAAAACTTTTCTCCTGTATTTTAAAAAAGACAGAACAAGAAGAACAAGGAACAACCTTTTAATTTTTCAACTGAGCACGTTTCCAACAGGATCCTATTCTCAGAAGTGCCATGACTGGTGGTGGACTGAGGATTTCAATTTTATCCAGTCATGTAATACATCTCTCTAGAAATTGCGAGTCGTATCAAAAGCGGTAGCCTAAATACCACGTCTCGTAGTTTTGGTTCTCACCTACCATTTCATGAAGAGGTTGAGAGAAGTGGGGAAGGAGAAGAGAGACCGATAAGAATTGCAATATTTTTTTCGGATGTCTAACTCATACTCGCATGTCTCTAGAAGAACGATCATGAGTAAGAGCTCGTCCATTTGTCACTTTCCTATTCTTATTTCAACTACACGCTATCGCGCAAGTACATATCATTGCCTTTGAAAAACCAATCTAGCTTTCTACCGGTAGCTCTTTAACTTTATCCCGATACTTCTTTTCTGCGCGCTTCCACACGCCCTCCTCGTTGCGCCTATCTATGGTTTTCAGGCTTGGTAGCAGCAACCTCGAGAACTCATCGCTTGCCTCCCTGGCAACCAGTGATGGCAAATGATCAATACTGGCCACCGTTAATTCTGGGCCATCACCCTCTAGCTGTACCGGAAGCGTCGGATTCTTAAAGGTACTGTACTTGGTATAGATTGGCACAGGATTATGCTCGTTGTTCGGATCACAGCTAACGTCGCAGACCACGCGAAGCTTTCTTCCAGGTTCGGATAATGATTTGAATGTGACGAAAGGGGGGACAGGTGTCGCACCAAGATAGACACAGTTGATAAAGATATCCGAAGCGGAGATCTCCGAAAATGGCCCACCTTGACCAGTTTCGGCTATGTCCCATTTAAGAATAGAGGATTCAGGAACACCAGCTGCGAGACAGAAGTCAAGAGCTCCAGTACCGCAGCGGCCAAGAGCTCCGATGATAATGACGCGGGGTGGCTGACCGGCATTGCGGGGGAGGGCAGAGGATACACTAGCCTCAACCGACTTAACTAAAGCCGGTGCGGATTGGTTCATAGGAATGGAGCCAAGAGGGGTGCCGGGGTCGACGAGCTGATGTGACCAGGCCATAAGAGATACTGCGGCGCCAGCATAGCCAGCATAGTATCCAAAGGCTGCGACCCGACGACCGTCCTCTCCAGTTAAGAATTCGATGTCATAGAGAATGCTTCCGCCACGAGCGAAGCGAGAAAGATATGCCGCCCAGCCATCTTGCTCCTTATAACAATGGCCAAATTGAATGTGTGAGTGGTAGAGCGGACCTGAGTGAAAGCAAATTAGTGAAGGGCCGTAAATAAAGCAAGATGGCAACTGACTGTCACCATCGGGCAGCTCCTTTAAGCCTACAATGATATGATCCTTTGGAACACTCGGCCAGGAGCCCTCGGGCACCAATGTTGCACCAACAGCCTCGAATTCCTCGTCTTTGTAAGTGCGCTGAGAGCTGCGTTCGACATTGACATCATAACCCGCCTCAAGAAGGGCCTTAGCAGAGGCGGGAGATACTAAACACCCACGTTAGTCGGCAAAGACGCCAAGTTCAATTGACCCACGAAGGCTTACAAGGTGAGCGACGCTCGAGGGCTTTAGTCTCAGAGCGGAGGTGAAGAGTTGTCGGTGCCATGATATACACTGGATCGTTACTAAAAGTAATTATAGAGTATCTCTCCTCTGCAATATTCTCTTGTTGAATTGATGGAGACGAGAAATATTTGAATTTCGTTTTATGTGCTGGCAGTGATAGCCGAGCACGTGACTACAATGCTGGAGTCGATGAGGGGCAAGCCGCAACCGGACATATTATTTTATAGCTTTAGGCAGCTTTTGGAGAAGACTATCCGGTTGCCTCATCCAACTAGGGCCAGTTGAAGAATGTGATCACAGTCCGATTTCGGAGGACCCACACTGCCAGACAAGTTTTTTATCTGGTGACTCATCACAATGTATAATGTGTGATGTGTCTCCACAGCCTGACAGGGACGAATGCATGCACGTGCCTCTTGGCGGATCACACCATTATCGGCAGAGGAATTGATAGGACACCACAACTTATTACCCGCTTGGGCTTACATACCAAAGTAGTACAAGTGCTCCCCACCATCCGTAAGGTAATAATGGCAGAAAAGTTCATTGTATACAACCATACTAGGTATTGGCCCCAATCCAAATCCCCCCCATGTTCTGCATCAATTTCACTATCGTGAAAGTTGGCATGGGAATCCCATTGGAACCGTATTATTCTCTAATTTTGGGTCTCTCAGGCTTCGCCAGACTGCAATCCGGAGATCTGATTGGCAATCATTTTGGATTTAGCTGTGGAGCGGCGCTGCCACTGCCTACCACCAATTAGCCAGCATCAGCTGTAGCGTATAGGTAGACAGTTATGTTGATCATAGCGAGGAGCCTTTGCAACGCCCAAAATCCGCTGACTTTGCTCAACCCTTTCGGTCCCCGTCACTCCCCCATATGCTGACAATTTTGGGCATTTGGTTAATGATTCAAAGACTACTGCCACTACATTTCATGCTCGCTGGAAAGAAGATGCTAATAAAGCCCTGCGTGGCATATAGGGAAATGGGTCTTCAAGGATAGAGAGAAGAGCATGCTAGGCCCAAAGCAGATCGAGGGTGGCCGCATCGCAATCACACCCCATAATGAATGAGTACTTGTTTCAACGCCAGCAGTATCTCCAATTCGGGGTCGATTCAATGGTTTGCGGGTCATGTCAGTATATATACCCTGAATTGAATCGAAACTAGAAATGATCAAAGAGCGAAGTCCTCAATGATGTCCAAATGAATGCTCCTGTCGAACTTGCCGGGGTTTACCATATGCATGTCGCCATCGACTCCGTTTTTATAAGGACTCCAAGACACCGATCACCTTGCCCGAGATTGATTCCCATTGGTTATACGATTAATCTCGGCGGCCCGAAGCCGAAAACGACAAGTATCCCCGAGAACCACAAATCCGACCACGAAGAAATAGAAATAAAGTCAAGTATAATAAGGGCCAAGGCAAGCAGTCGATGCCGATTTCGATATCGAAGTGTGAGCGAGTGCGAAATTTACATTGAATCCCTTGCGAACATGTATGAAGTCTGATCTGTTTGAGGCGTTGGAGACACTACGGGCCTGGTCTTTACAGAGCCATAGAGATGGTGTCAGGGATGACGAGGAGAAGAAACGGAGTGAGGAATTGGATATTATATATTCAATGAATAGTGCTCATTCTCTCCTTTTTCCCTCTGTTCAAGTCAAACCCGAGTGAGGTTGGTGATACAGTAGTATTTGCAGTGCACGCACCCAATCCTTAGTGTATACGTATGATACTAGTAGTACTTATGTCTGTTGAAGCAATACTACACGACTACACTGTAACCAACTAGAATGAAAAAAAAGAGAATTAAATGCAATAGTAGTGGGACGATCAACCAAGTGACCAAGTTAGACCAAGTGTTGGCTGGACTTAACTTATTGAAAGCCCTGGCCATAGCCGAAGTGCTCGATACAGGCAAACTATCTTTGGAAAATGTAATAAAAATCAATAAAATAATATAACTAGGTGTCGGTATAATAGGTGGAATCACGTTGACTAGGAGCCTTAGCGGTGATTAGTCAGCACCACACTGTAAATAATTCCTCTCCATAGCAGTCCCCTTTAGAAGGGAAGACACCAGCAATAGTATAATATAGATTATACTGTTGCATGTCTCACATCGGTACGTGAGCGTACCGACAATAGGTTCTGAGATATTCGGATCCTAGTGCTATAGGAGGTTATTATTAACAGAAGCCGAAGGCTGAGCTTCAGAAGAAAGAGAAAGAGAAAACACCTGAGTGGGAATTGTCATGTATATCGAAAAATACAAATCCAATAGAATGCCCAGGACCCCTCATGCCAAGATCGACTGCTTGATCGGTGTCGATTCATGATGGTGGCCTGCATGTATGTGCCCAACATGTAACAACATGCCAGTAGGCGCATACCTTGTGCATAAGTCGTAACAGATTCTGAAGACTTCATAGTCTCGAGACGATAGAGACCGCTGGCCCCAGATTTGTAGTCCCTGTGAGCCCGCTTCCACTGATCAATCTTTCCCCGGTAAAATATCACGTTTCTTGCATCGAGATTGTCGATATGTTTGAATTGTTGGATCGGAACTTTTTGTTTTATTAGGCGACTTTGGCTCATGAGAAAGATATTAGTTATCGAGCACTAGTTATATAAAATAAGCTAACGTAAAAGGACACTGATGGGCCAGACATTGAGCGGGCCGGTCCAGTCATCCCCGCAGCTTTATATCTCAACACCTCAGGCTGTAGGATACTCTGGTTTCTAATTTTGAGATTAGATTATATATCGATGGATGTAGTGACGGTTTGTCATATGACATATCACGTGACAATGGGTGCACGTGGATCCAAGATCATATATTGGCTCCTCTTCCAGCTGTCTCCACCGGCCGGTCTAAGAGTTCAGTATCTTCCATCTCGTCAGCGCGGTTCCACGTGGGCTGTTAGTAGCCAACCCATTTGACTAACGTATCCCCTTCCAACTTCGTGCTTAAGTTGCTCGTACAAGATGTGGCGGTGTTGGCAGGATCGGACTTGGAGTTCTGGTAGTCTTGTAATACTTTCCCGTTTGGGTTTAATGTGAGTTGCTCGTTGAGAGATGATATCTCTCTCATCGCAGCAGCTCGCCTGTCTCCTTCTCTCTAGCTTAGTTTTTTCGTTTTTACCTACCTAATGAAATATTCTCTATCATTAGTTTGAGGTCCCTAACACAAGATCCCTTTCACAAGATATTCCTCCTCACTGTCGATTAGTTATGTAGGGGGTCCGCTGGCTCGGGAAAGGATTTGAAGCGCTGACCGGAGTAACATTGTGTGCATTGTGTGGAAGACGTCGTAAATTCCTCGGGGGATGTCTACCGGTAGGT
Source organism: Pseudotulostoma volvatum (assembly GCA_019804575.2). Lineage (NCBI taxonomy): Eukaryota > Fungi > Ascomycota > Eurotiomycetes > Eurotiales > Elaphomycetaceae > Pseudotulostoma > Pseudotulostoma volvatum. The sequence continues at coordinate 28,952 of JAHQZX020002091.1, read as the reverse complement.
GTGTGAGGCCGATCTTTTCCAACACCGTGTATTTAGCATTCTGAGCGTCCAACTTCTTGCTGGGTCGGTTGGTCCGAATATTCCGCAGGTCAAGCCAAACCCCATCTCCTACTTGATAAGCGGGTGCGGCATCACGGTGAGGCTTCTTGCTTTTGTTGTACAGCTGCGAGCTCTGTTTTGGCGATCTCTAGGGAATTAGCGAAGTTAAGAAATGATCTCCTGTCCTTGCTGGGCTCTGGCCCTCCAGCCTGTGGTGATGTAATATCTTGCAGGTCCTCATCAAGCTGAATCAGTTCTAAGTTATACCCATGATCCAAGAAAAAGGGGCTGATTCCCATGGATGCAGCATCTCTCCCATTAATTGCAAGCTGTGCCATGAGCAGGGGAAGGCCCAGTTAGATTGCAAGCAATCGCAGAAGAATCGTAGATAGGCCTCGATTACTGCATTCATTCGCTCAGTCTGGCCATCAGTCTCAGGGTAATGGGACGTCTTCGGATCCCAAGGAGTCGGTAGAATTCCTATATCTCATTAACAAATTGCGTACCACGGTCTAAGTCATAGGACTAGGGATTCTGTGATAGCCGATGAAGTGTTGTATCAGCTTGCTAGCGACTGTTGACGTATGAATACGCTCACAGGGGATCGCAATAATTCCTTTTCCTAGCCGATCCTATTCTTGCAGCCGCTTGGGTCGGGTAGCTTATCGATAGAGTCTATAGATATCTCTCTCTATTTCCGGTCTGTGATAGGCAAGGTCTTTAGTGGGCCGACGGTGGTCTCTCCACACACGGTTGGCATCACGTCGGTCACAGTTTCGTACGAATTAATGAACGTCGTCTGCGATGTTGGTCCAGTAGCGTACATGGTGTTTCTACCGGGGTCCCCAGTGAGTATCGAATCATGGGTCTCTTGCATGATCCTGGTTCGCAAGGATTCGACTTCCGGGACCCAATGCGGTCTCGGTACAACAGGTAACCTTTGGAATACTGCACATTTGGTGATAAGTTGACCTTCAGGCCAAGTATTTTCGGGAATCATGGCGCGCCGTCACGCACAGCAGCTCAAGCGAGGTTGTATTTCCCATCCTAGCGTACTACAACTGTCCAGTGTCGATTTAATGGCCCGTCCCTAAGTATAACATCATCTTCATCCTCCCCTCCCTCTTCTGCAGCGACTGGTGAGGTAGTAGGTGTGTCGTCGGAGTCATTATAAGGTGGTTGTATCAAAGCTGCGAATAGGGTGGCGGAATCATCAAGAATCTGTTCATCCTTGAAGATCTTGCTCTCTACAGGATAAGACGTCGCGGCCACCAGCAAGATTTCCGGGTCGATAATGCAGCGTGAAGTCGCCCCATCGCATCTGTCTCTCATTCAGGCGCCGCAATGTGATGAAATGCTTCAAGTTCTTGTAGTCGGTCAAGATGCAGAAGCTCAGTATACCGGTTAGCCCCGATTCCCACTCCTTCAATGCATTGATTATGGCCAGTAAACTCCTTGTCATGAATCTCATGGTTACACTCCGCGGGGCTATTCTTTGAGAAGTACGCGCAGGAACGTAGTATTCCATTATCATCATATTGCGATAACACTCCACCAGTGTCGCCAGCCTGGCGAATCGGCCTCTATAATCGTCTCCGGCTCGGAACTGAATTGCATGAGTATCGAAGCGGCGGCAAGCATAGTCTTGAGCTCCTGAGAAGCCTTCTCACATGTGTCGGTCCACCTGAATACCCATCCCTTCTGCTTGAGGTTTGTCAGTGGTTCGGCTAGTTCTGAGAAGTGTCGGTAGAAGTTCGCGAATCCCAAAAATGACCGCAGTCCCCTAGCTGTCGTTGGTGCAGCCCAGGAGATGATAGCTTCAACCTTAGTGGGGTTCATTCGTACACCCCTGCCTCCTGATACAATGAATCCTAAATATACTGTTTTGTGTACTTCGAACATCAATGTCCAGCTGCAAGCCAGCTTCTTATAACCGTTGCAACACTTTCTTCACATGCGTCCTATATATGATAATTGCCAAACTGAATAATAATAATATTAGGATCGTTAATATACAGGTGCAAGTCATGAGAATACTAAACGTGAGGAAAAGAGAGAAGGAGAAAGAGGAGAGGTAGGGGGGTGTAGGCATCTATATCTTAGTACATATAGTGGGATGTGTTGTGTTAAGGTACTCAAGCACAACACCAAGGTCCAGTGTTCCTCACAAGATCCAGAAGAAAATATCAATATCATCCAGGAAGTCATGCAGGGCCCAGTTGATATACCGTTGGAAGGTACTCGGTGCGTTAGCTAAAACAAAAGTTGTCACTAGCCATTCGCACAGGCCGAACCTCGTGCGGAAGACTCTCATCCATTCATCTCCTAGTGTGATCCTAATCCGGTGAAATGCAGCAACAGCATCAAGCTTGGTAAACGAGCGTGCCTTCCTGCTAGGGGAGCTGAGAGAGAGAAGAACACTTAAACGTAACGTTGATTCATGTTGGGATATATCGAGTTACGCTAGTACTGTTTAGGTAGGTGGATCCGCACTAAGAGAATGTCTTTCATCTTTTCAGATTGTGCATGTACTCTACTCTTTTTATTTAACTAGGTACTTAATTATTAATTAGCTTATTGTTACTTAAATACGATATTGTTACTACTTTTTCAATCACTATTGGTATGGTACTTATATAGGGCCTTAATAATTCTTTGGAGCCTCCTTGCTTTACTATCGTGCTATTACGCTATTCTACATGTCTCCACTATTGAAAGCTGACCTGTAGCTATAGTTAAACCAGACCCTAGGGCGTAACAATATTGTCATTCATCACTGCTCTATCAATTCTCCGGGATAAACTTAGAGAATCTATGCCTCGTCTGAGTAGACGAGGTCTGTGAGAATAGGACCAAAAAAGCCTTCTACACAATACTCATGAACTATCCTTCATAATCATTAATAAAATAATACTCTTATAACTTACGAATTTGCCTAAAATCCCCAATGTTTTCTATGTGCGGAACCACCTACCTAAACAGTACTAGCGTAACTCGATATCACAACCTTCCTTCATTATCATTTATTATTCATTGAGTAATTGAAGGAAGCTTCCTTGAAACTAAAATATAAACAAGCTAATGAATAGGACTAGCCTATTGCGTGATAACTGAGGGTGAGCGGAGTGGGCTAAACAGGTGTCACCTCAGGGAACGAGTGAGCTTACATCATGCATAGATCTGGGGTGACTTTGTGGGCAAGGATATAAGGACTATCCTTTAAGAAGATAGGGTAAAAGGAACGCCTTTTCGCTTCACTAGTACGACCTATCACGGGGATTAATCCTTAATTGCTTCTACAACCTGAAACTTTGTACCTGTAAGGAAATCAGGCTATGAATTACTTGCCTAAGGCAGAAACCTATACACTGATTGCTATCATAAAATCCTCAAGGGAGATGCACGCTAGTATGGATGACAGATCACCCTAAGATGAACCCCGCATTGGGCATGACAATACCTCTAATTGCGTAGCCTACCCAGCGAACAAGGTACGATCATAACGGTCCTTCGTGTAGATAGTTTGAGCGCTTCATATGGTGGGAGTAGCGAACACTTCTAGGTCACGTGGTTACATGATCATGTGATACCTATTCAAGCGCAGTATTGGCTGGTGTTGGCTGGTGTGAATCATGTGATCTCGCTACTCATGGCATCCACCAAGTCCCATTGCGAGCTCAATTTTGTCGAGCGAGTATGGTGTCACTCAAAACATCACTACCGTGAGTACTGCGAGTACAGCATCATTAGTCTGCGCAGACTCATCATTTGCCCAGATTCCTACAGCAACATTCCTTCAGTTTCACAAACACTGTCAAGCTGTCATGAATTCTTACATGGAAGGCCACAAGTACTTAATGGTACGAAAGAGTTCACAGATAGAGTATGTAGTGGTCACCGGACCCACACACTACACAAGTCAAAGTGGTGAGTGGAGCAACCTCATTTGGGAAAACTTGGTAATTTACTGTAATTTATTGACACGTGGTCCATCATGATATTACATGTGTTCATTAGTATCATCTTCCTTCTTAGGGATACTGGAAACATATTCTTCGACCAGTTTCGAGATGTTTATCCGTGGAGTGCAAGCTCTCTCAATCCTCAACCCATTTCAGGCTCGAATCGAGAAGATGACGAATGATATCTTATATTGACTTCGACTAGTACTCTCTTTATTTGCCTCTAGATGATATGCTTTCCTACGCTAAGGGTGGCGCCGAGGGTGGTTGTAGTTAGTATAGCCGAAGCATACGGCTACTAACTACTAACGTGGATCTTGACTATTCATTCGTTTTCTTTTTTCCTTTGCCTAAGGAACACTAATTTTTTTAATATGGGCACACCTCGGTTCATAGCCTACCGACCATCTACATTTTACCTATCCCCGAGGGCCATCCTCTATACCAGTCTTATTTCAAAGCTAATATGAGATTTTCCTGGAAGTGCCTGAAATAAACAAAGAGCCTACCAAGATTCCTTGGTAATTGTGTGGTCCTTCAATACCCTTACTCTTTGCTAATCCGTAACGTAAAGGGCGCCGAGCTGGCCGGTTCGAATCCCCATACAAAATGCCAGTTCTTGCAGCCTTATATCTCAACACCCACAGCATACCCTGGCTTCTAATTTGGGGATGGATTTTATATCAGCAGCACCATATATTAAACATGTGAAAGATTGGAAGTAATGTCGAGATGAGTGGGGAGTAAAAAGCTGGGTTTTGGACGGAACATCAAGCTGGCCAGGAGTCTGGGACACTGGGCTACCTAGACAATGCCAGATATATAGACACAAATACTAGGAACATACATATAGCAACACTTCAATGCCACAATTACCTAATTGAGCCTATCTATATGCATGCAAGGTATGTTTAAATTGAATCCGGATATTACTTGTCATCATTGACAGTGAGCAATAGTAATGTGGGATAAAAAGTTGATTTTTGGTCAAGACCACCAAGCTGGCCAAGCAGAACCGGGCCTAATTGCAATTCATTATTGCTCATTGTCTATTCATGGCGATAGAGTGATATTCGTCAATTTAAACGTACCTTGCATGTACATGGATAGATTTAATTAATTCTGACGTTAAAGTGTTACTCTATATGTGCGTTACTAGTACTAGTATCTCTGGCTTGATGTCTTGACTAAAAGGCAACTTTTTATCCCATATTACTATTGGTCGCTGTCTATGATGACAGCAATATCCGGAATCAGTTTAAACATACCTTACATGCACATAAATAGGCTCAATTAGGTAATTGTGGCATTGAAGTATTGCTATATGTATGTTCCCAGTATTTGCGTCTATATATCTATATATCTGGCATTGTCTAGGCAGCCCGGTGTCCCAGACTCCTGGCCAGCTTGATGTTCCGTCCACAACCCAGCTTTTTACCCCCCACTCATCTCGACATTACTTCCAATCTTTCACTACCCTTATCTTTCCCCTTGACCTCTAATCACGATATTGAAGAAGTAGATGAAGATGACAAAGATAGCGGCCATGAATGCTTAAACTCTTATCTCCTAGCCGTTGATTTTGTCCAAGGTGCTTCTCCTACCAACACTAAGGAAGCACGCAATTAAATATTTGGGGATCGCAAGGATATGTGTTTTGAATCCCAAGTTCTTAACGGTCTTATATATAAGACCACAAGGATGATAACCATGGCGACACTTTTAATGATGAGGGAGAAACTCGGCACAAGAAGGATTGTCCCAAACAAGGAAACACAGGTTGCGTGATGAATCAACTAACATTTCAGGCGGCTTCGGCCGGGAGGAGAAAGATATCGATATGGAAGAATGACCTTCTGCTGCCCATTTTTCACGGGGAGAGATCCTAACAGAGGATGTCTTAAATACTTGTCAAGCTAATCGAACCAGGGTTGAGTATTCTACCCTCCAAGTCGTCCACCGAGTTACTGGAGTCGAGAACTTTCTACTCAGAGTCCTGGATTCCATACTTGACAGGCATGTATTCGATATAGCTTGAGCAGTGCTGGATGGGCTGAGATGTAGTTTCCGGTCCTTGGAAATGCTACTGGCTGGTGCGCTCGTTAATTTCATCCGAAGTGTCGCCTCGATCAATACTAGGTGGCCTTTCCGTTCGTTAACGACATCTGACGAGAAGAATCCCGAGTCATCGAAGGAGAAGTTGGCTTGTGATATATGTCTCGATAAAAAATGTGAATCGTTTCCGATATCCTCTTACAGTCACGATGATAATGAGCCCCTGCCACTAGCCGACACGGGATGCAGTCGAATGCGGTATTTCCTTGTTGGGATTACAGCCTCACAGCGTTGCGCATCCGACAACCGTTAAGTTTTCGCAGGAGTGTATTCTGGCTATCGAATGGATCTGTCACGCTTTACCACCGCCGATGGGCACAATATCTATAGGTCCTTCGGACAGATTCCTTCAATCGGTTTGCGGGTCCTGGCACTGATTCTTATCAACTTGCTAATTGGTTTGATACTGGATACCTATTTTCCATATTTATTATTATTATTGTAACTTTTGTCCAGGTACTTCTTTTCACTATAAGTCGATTGCATCCACTAATCAGTTATAGTGATTGAACTACCAGCGCCCGACCATAGAACTATGCCCTCCCACTACCAGCCCGATGAACCAATCAGCTGGTTTAGTACCTTTTGTTGGTTGTATAACTGGACAACGCGTTATTCCAGATGGAGAATGCATAGGCGGAAGACGGGCAGCTGGTACCTAAACTCTAAGATTAATTATCCGGCGAAGAAAGTCAAAAATGATAGTCGATGCCAAGAACGGTTTGGGCTCAACGGCGATGAAGATCCCCGGCATTATTATTGTTAATATAACCAAAACGGGATTCGTGATTATTCTTCATTATGAGACGGCTGCCAGAAAACGATTGAACCGCTATAGCTGAATCCCTTCCATTCTTAGTAGCTGCTAGTAATATTGAATTAGGTACGTTAATAATGCCCTGCGGATGCAATTTGCGCATTAGTTGTTTGTAGTTAAAGCATGGAAGGACTCCTAGAAGGACTTTGGAACACACGAAGGCCTACATATAGTTTAAGACCAGACTCTGCTCTTCACACGGTGATACAAACCTCGAAAAAAACCTCGAAAAAAACCTCGAAAAGAACCATGATGCATGTCTAGTGCTTGACACTGGGCTCTAGAAGTTCACCATGGCTGTACAAGCATCCTTCGTTCTAGCCGTCATGACTTTACTTCTCATAGTTCCCAGCGTTGTCATCGCACAGGGCGATACTCTTGGATTGAACAACGGCTATTTGACCTTGCAGACAAGCAATTTTGACATCCAGCTGACCAAGGATGCGCAAGTGCTAGCCTCCCTGAAGCCTATTGGCAATGCCTTTGATTTCTCGCCGCTCGACGACCTGCCTCGGCGCGCGGGCAATGGGCAGTACCATCTGGGAGATATCACTTTTCGTTACCGGTTTGACGGTTCCGGAAACTGGACCGAAGGAGACTCGGCCGTCGCACGTGCTCCGGTAAACTTGACTATCTCCTCCTCTCCGTCGGCTTCTGGTTCTTCAATGCCAGGCTTTTCCGTGTTAGCAGCGTCGAACTTGGCTCCCACACTGCCCAACAAAATCCCCTTGAGAATCACCCGCCAGTGGCTTGATCTATCTGGAGATCTAGGCTTGTCCTTTACTCTAATGAACACGGCTAGCAAATCCATCGAACTGGGCAGCTTAGGATTTCCTATCGAGTTCAACAGCATCTTTACCAACCGGACATCCGAGGAGGCGCAGCAGAAATGCTCTCTTACAGACCCATATATCGGCCTCGACGCTGGTTACATTCAAGTTACTCCTCTACAAGGGATTGGTGCAGCTCTCGTGATCACCCCTATGGCCGGAACACCGTTTGAAGCCTGGCGAAACCTGAACGAGCCCAGCTTTCCAGCTACCTTGTATGGCAGCCAAACTTTTGAAGGATTTTACGAGTGGCAGGTATACTCCAAGGCCTGGGCGGAAAACGAATGGAAGGGAGTAACACCGTGGAACGTGCCTACCTCGAAGGTCCTCGGCCCTGGAAAGAGTCTTACGGTCGGACTGCGTTTTTCTCTAGCCCAGAATGGTGGGCGAGACATTGAATCGGCCGTGAAGAAAACCGGAACACCATACGCAGTGGGTATCCCTGGCTATGTCGTCCCGCAGGATTTGACGGCAAGGCTTTACCTATATACAAACTCGACAGTGAACGCCACAACCGTCGAACCAGCTGGCGCTCTTCAGATAGGGATGATCAAGCCTAATGCTTACACGTTGACTCCAGCAACTTCTGGGTGGGGTCGAACAAGGCTGACAATATCCTATTCCGATGGGAGAACACAAACCATTCATTACTATATTATATGTTCGGCTCCCAATGTGGTGAGAGGCTTGGGTAACTTCTTAGCTACGTCCCAGTGGTACACGGATGAGGCAGACCCTTTCATGCGTGCCCCATCGGTCATTTCGTATGACCGGTCTGTGAACAAACCGGTTACGCAAGATGACCGTGTATGGATCGCCGGTTTGAGTGATGAAGCCGGCGCTGGATCATTCCTTGCTGCTGGGATGAAGCAGTCTGCTCAGCCGCAAGCTGGAGAGGTTGCAAAGCTGGAGCAATTCGTCGATGGTGTCCTTTGGAAGACGATCCAGCAGGCGGACTACGGTGTCCGCAAGAGTATCTTCTTCTACCAGCCTGATGCCGTTCCCGGATATCTCTATGACTCTAGCCTCAGCTGGGATACGTGGGAGTCTTGGAACAAATCCGCGGCATACTCGACTAATCGTGCCTATGACTATGTCCATGTCGCCGCTCTCTACTGGTCTCTGTACCGTGCTGGAAGGGCTTATCCAAGTCTGCTGACACACCATACCTGGAATTGGTATTTGATGCAGGCGTATCGGACAGCGAAGCGCTGTGTAGCTACAGACGCCAATGGAAACCCAAACGTCGCTCACTCCGATGATGGTCTCATGGGGGAAACGGTATTCGGTGAGCTTCTGCAAGATCTAAGACGCGAAAGCAGAAATGCTGATGCGGACGACCTTGAGGCTGCCATGCGTGTACGGGCTGTCCGATGGGATGCGATGGTAGCGCCTTTTGGTAGCGAGCAGGCCTGGGACTCGACGGGACAGGAGGGTGTGTACTATTGGTCTAAGTAAGCTCTCCCCTTGGCCATGATTGTATGCATGTGTATACGTCCCTACAGGTGATGCTCACACACTATTGCAGATATTTTGGATACAACAGCACAGCCAGGAAGGCTATCAACAGTGTACTCGGTTACATGCCAACTGTGGCCCATTGGGGTTGGAATGGCAATGCGCGACGCTATTGGGACAATCTGTCCGTGTCCCCTCCCCACCAGACGTAGCTGATCGTTTGGCTAACCAAGGAGTTACTTTCTCTCTAGCTATGGAGGTAAACTCCAAAGGATTGAACGCCAAATCCATCATTACGGGTCTGGTCTCAATTCTCTACCGATACTCTCTGATTTCCGAAGCAACCCCAGCGACACCTACTTACTCCGCGTGGGATACGGTGGCATGAATGGACCACTCACTAACATCGACCAAGAAGGATTTGCTTCGGCATCTTTCCATTCATGGCCTGATACGCTAGCCTGGGACGCATACAGCGGAGACTACGGTCCCAACTTCGTTGGCCTGATGCTCGGCTCAGCCACCTACATCGTTCAAGATTCAGAGCTTGGCCTTGAAGTATTTGGCGGCAACTTGGCCAAAACTAATGACGGCAGTACGGCTATTGTACAACCTCGCGATGCAGTGCGAAGGCGCGTCTTCGTTGGGCCATTAGGTCTATACATCAGCATTGATGCTGGGGTCATCGAAGAAATTTCTTATGAGGTGAGCAACGCCGTAGTGACCGTTACGGTCTCCGCGTCTGGGGCCGCCCCTGAAGAGACTGCTGCAGAATCGGCGATTTTGTGGCTGGAAGCAACCGCGAGCGGAAGCGAACAATACACTGTTATAACCGCGGGACTGAGTCGCGAGAGACTAGGCTGGAAGATTCCGCTAATTTCTCAATCGAATCAAGTGAAAATTGGGAATGCACAGTCAATGCAACCCAATCGGCGTTTGTTGCTATAGAATATTGGCTACTAACTATATACATGTACTATTACCCAGAATAGATGTACAAGTACTACTATACTATGATAGAGAAAAAGAGTATAAATTGTCCATGGGAATGACTGCTTCACTTTGATGTCCTTTAGTCTGACAAGGGGTCATGCCACTGTGGCCACCCCATCGTCATCTTTTTCACTTTTTCATCATCATTCATCTAACCTTACGTGCACTTTACTATGTGCACTTGCTATGTAACAGTTATGAACCCAGCTCGCGTTCAATCGCCCAGAATCCGATCATATTCCTACCTGCTTCTGGGAGAATCGGAGCAATTGCAATGAACCGGGGAGAAACATGATGGGATTCTAGGGTGCGATCGAACAAGAACTGAAGTTTGCATGTAAGACAGATGAATGAAGGCTAGTGGTACATGTACATCTTAAGTCTGTCGGACTCAAAAAAAAAGCACGGGCAATATATATAACCCACGACAACGAGCGATCTAGCTGCCAACTAGATTACTAGTGTTTATAACGCGAACATCGATCGGTAGGCTTCAAGTTATTCCAACAAAACATGGACAAAAGCTATAAGCACTGATTTATAATAATGAAGCCTTTAGGTAGATAGGATCACGCCATTTACATCAGAGACATCTATCTCACTTTGCAATCCGTCTGAAACAGCTCAGCTCTTTCTGTGTTTTAGGTACTGTAGGTAGAAAAAAAGACCTATGTCTGTCTGTCTGTCTGTCTGTCTGTCTGTCTGTGCACATGTTATTCTCCAAGATATGACAACTACAGATACTTAGTACTGAGTTACTACACATAATCTTTGACGAAACGTGCTATCATAATCATAGACCACGTTATAGGCAATGATCATTATAGCGTTGGATCCACCGATATAAATATAATATAACATTCGATTGGACCTTCGAGCACACTTTCGCTCGTGAGACGGGGTCAGGTCATCCAATTTAGTTAGGTAGAAGAGTAGTATTTATGTCTCAGAAACGTATTACTACTATATCCCACAGGGGCGTTTCCGCTCCAGCCTTCCAAGAAATGCGTGTATACAACGAATTAAGCCATTAGTATTATCATAGATCATAGATGGGGGGGGGGGGGGCTCGGCTGCTTTCAAGATAACTTGCACAAGACTGCGAAACCTCCTTCAAGTTGAATTAGACCAAATTCTAGGAGGCTTGCTCTGAACCGTACAGACTAAGGGCGACCCAAAATGCTTGCCCTATTCCCGGCCCTGAATTGCACTGCACATTAGAATAATCACAATTAAGAATTCTATAGTAGTTATACTCGGGTCTAGACGGTTAGCTTCACTTTTCGGTTCGCCATATATACTATATACTTATTCCCGGCTCCCATTTACTCTATGATAAGACTACATTTAAAATCGTGCCATGACTATTTTCAGCCATCGTTTGGGCTCCGCGCTCTGCGTGCTCTAGGTGAGTCTCTGATCAAGTATCTTTAATTCGTCCCCACATTATGGGCACGGTAGACAGGAGGCTCTATATTGGGGCTCGAAGTATGATAGGTATTCAAAGTATGTTTAAAACAATCATTAGGATGATAGTTCACGGCAATAGATTTGCAAAAATATTCTCAGTATTCGAGAAACCTGAAAGGGCTCTAATGTGGAGACCAACTTCCAAAATCAAGGTAGATTATGTGAATCCGGAAACATGTGGAAGCACTCGGCACTTAAAGAACAATAAATAAATGGCTTAATTGGGATAGAATAGAGTGCTTTGAAAAGCGCTATATATAGGACTCGAAGTAAAGCTGAACGTTAGTAGAACAAGCAGCGATCTTTCCCTACTTCGTCTTCCTTATGTCTTGCTAGGTAGTTGGGTTGAATCGCTACAATCACTTTGACCAAGACGCTCTGCTGAGTATACGAATAGCATGAAATGCTACCTACGCCTGTCCCGACAGATAAATTACGATTTCCTATCCGTTGGTAAATACGGGTAGAACCGCACTCAAAGTTTGTCGGGGCATTCCACTTTCTGTTGTCTCATACAGTCTGGTCGATAAACCACCTGTATCCAGCTCAAGACCGACCGATGGCAGCGAAGGCGGCCGAGCGAGGCAAGAGACCTTGAAACTCGATTTCTCTACTAGCGTAATAAGCCTGTCTTAGAGATCATGAATATGCGTTCATCAAAAAAGCGAGGAGAAATCGAGAGAAGGGTGAAGGTGGGAACTACTGTCCAACGTCGATCCAGCGAGATCAGGGAGCATGCAGCGTAGAAAGAACAGTTATATACTGTGATAAATCCTATTGAAAACCATCGGAGACGCCATACCTGTTTACTCGAACCGACTTTTAATAAGCCACCCTCGTCCGCATGTCCTGGGGGGTTGTCAGATATGGGATGATATAACAACGCACATGAATGAGACTTACAGATATTTTCCGCTCAATCTCTCGAACTGAACGGTCCAGCTCCCCAGCGATCATAAGTTTCTTATCATTAGGCAACAGGAAATATGTCTCGCACAGATCACCATCGATGACACCCTTGACAGGCACATAATAGCTGCGGTAGATCAAATGATCTCTGCCCGCAAGCGGGGGATTCTGTGCTGCTAGTTGCATCTCCAAACTCTGGAAAAAGTCCACATCTTCTCGGCCGACAAAAGGGATGAGCATGCCAATTGTCCCCTGGAATCCAGTCCACACTAGGATGTCACGTCCACCTGCGACCAGCTGCGCTTTGTGAAGACTGGTCGGAAGGTCTTGTGTGAAGTAATGAATCATTAACTCAAGCCTATTGGGAGTACCCTGCAGATATGGGCGCTCATGGATGAGATGGGCGCCCGATCCATCTTCATCCGACTCATCTGACACTTTTTTGGGGCACCGAACAAGCCAGATATTGCCGAATTTGTCGCCGCCGGCAGCCGTTTCATAGTCAACCATAGCGGTGGTAGTCGTCCAACGAGACACTACATCATCAACGAAGGGTATAAGGCGATTCTCCTGGTATTTGTATACAACGTACGTCACACTCTCCTGTACATCACTAACGACAATCCGACTGCCCTGTGTTTGAAGGCCAACGATCAGCTTTGGCACAGCCTGTACCTGGCATTTTCTAAGCATTTGCTTCATCCCTAGGTCATAAATACGAAGATTTGTGCCAATGCCAGCCAGTAGACGACCTTGGAACCCGAGAAGGGCAAGTGGAGGTTCTTCAATCTTAGTCTTGTGAATAAACTCCAGTTCCTTGCCATCTTCCTGGAATCTATAGATATGGATAAACCCAGCGGAAGACGAACGCGGGCTGACAACCAAGTCCTTGGCGGTTCCTACCACCAGAAACGTCTCATCATCCTGGCTAGCAAATGAAACAGCGGCCACACTAACAGCTGCTTCGTTTTCTCCGAACTCAATGCGTGAAACCACCGATTTTGCGTTGACAGGATCAACAACTTGGATACACGAGGCCCAGTGGCCAGTACCACGTGGATATCCGAATTCTTCGGGTGGAAGAACCACAGCGTCGCCATTTTGCATCTGGGAATCTTCGACTAACCTAGCGCGAGTTGCAGGAGAGAGTATATTATTGTCTGCCTCAATGACATAGAACAAGGGCTGCTCTGGATGCTTCACAAACCGCCGGGGAGTGTATGAGAGGGGAATGGACTCTTGAAGTAGGTTGCTATCTAGTTTCTCAATGGAGAATATCCTACTCGATCATTAGTGAAATCTTTCCCGTTGATGTGCGCAATTCTGACGATGTAAAAATAGCAGATCTCAGTAGGAACAATTGGAATTTTCTTTTTCATTTGATTTTAGTTCCGCATATGTGACTCGGTTGAATAATCTTCATCATGTGATCAAATTAGCTGAAAAGAGGAAGACACCGCTTACCGAAGATTTTGCGCCTGAATGCCTACCATGCCCTCCACGCACTGCTCACTAGAGAAATTCCAGCCCCATTCCAGCCCAACATAGTCCAGAGGGGTCAGCATAAAGCTCTTTGTCTGGACGTCTGAATACCCGAGCCAGGGACGAGAGCTAAGAGCGAGGACTGCAGTCTGGCTCTTCACAGAGACACGGAATAATTTAACAGCTTTGAGTCCCAAAAACCGGGTGCGGGTATCGGAGAGCTCCCCGGTCACATCATCTAGGACTGTTCGAAGGTAAACACCGGAATATAGACCGATATGTAAGTACAAAGTCGACCCGCCTGAGGTAGAGTCTGCCATTGACATAATGTTGAGAGCAGAGGGAGCAGAGGTAAGAGCCTGAACAGACTTGTTCTCAAGCGTCGAGTCGGGATCAAGACTGAGAATACGCACTGTAGAATCATCGCATCCTACCGCCAAGAATGAACTCCGAACACGGCCCTCTGGCACCTCGCCAAGGCTAAGACAAGTGACGGTGCCAGACATCTGCCGCTTTTCGTCATACTCGGCAAGCGACCCATCCGTATCCATTTCAAAGTAAACGATTTCTCCGGAACTCAAAGCCACCGCGACTTGGCGCTCATTTGTAGCGGCAGCCACAATAGACCGATGTTGCGGTGCGGGCCACTCGTTTACCCGGCGATCGGCAAGAATATGTCTAATGCCTTTAGGATGAACTTGGATTAATGAATCTTCTCCAAGCTGCTGCACGGCGAGAGTAGGCGCAGTGGAGAGGAACCCGGTATCCGTAACTTCTTCGACGGTCTCACCAATGCTCAGGACCAGAGTCCCGTTTGAAAACGAGAGAATAATATATGCATCGAATTCATCTAGCCGGTTAAGTTTCGTGGTCCAGACAGCAGATGGTACGCTAGGTAACTCGGATTCCACTATCTCTGAAACCTCTAAGCTGTGCTTGAGGGTCCTAAAGGTGCTTCGGGCACCGGTTCCAGAGATGGTATAAATCTGGGGCGCATCTTCCTCCGTAAGATTCACAATCTTACAGTCCATCAGCGGGTTCAAAGAGTTTATGCTTTCGACGAGGTTGACGTTCTCGTAGCTCCTTGGGCGAAAATAGACCGGGGGCAAAGGCTCTAAGATATCAGCTGAAAACGAGTCGCTTGTAAATTCTGTTTCTTCATCGTCATCACCTAATTTCTCGAACTGGTAAAAATGGTGATTGCCCGTCTCGCTTGCGACGTACAGAAATCCGCTCTTCAGAATAAGGAGCCCGGTCGCAATCGGAACCGTGTCGAAATACTTGATCTTCAGCCTTCTTACTTCACCTGTCAGCTGCCCATTGTCGTCCTCCACCATATCGATGGTCAGCTTGAAGAGATCACCATCCTCAGTTTGCAGGAGGAAGAAGAATGCGCCCCTCATTTTATGCATGACGCCAGAGGTGATGTAACGTTTGCGCTCCGGGTCCTCGGTCGGCCCGCTACGACGAGGGATTGCTACCCGAAATGCGTCTTGATTTGAATGGCGATAGGTGATATTGCCTTCAGCACAGACCAAGACACCACTCGGTCCATCGGTACCGCCCGGAACCTGAAACAGCATCGTTGCTGTGCGATCTACAGGGTCAGACCACTTGCGCACAACATGGTTTAGACCTAAGTCAAGTTCGTAATAGACCAGTAACTTCTCTACCTCTTCGAAGGCACGACCGGTGGGATCCTGATCTGATTCTGAGTAGTCGACTTCTAGGGCTGCGAAGATAGGGTTCTCATACCCAACGTCTAGGGCAGTCATCGCGAAGACCACGGTCTGCGGTTTGTGAGCTTCTAGTGGAGAGGAGATAGTCAATTCGGCCTGCGCATTCCGATTTAGAACATACACCAGCTTGTTCTTCTCCACGGAAGCGATTAGACAAGCTCTGCCTTTCGGATCTACAGCTAGGTATTGACCAGGAATCACCCGGCGGACCCCAGACTTGCCGAATGTTTCTAGATGGACACGGTTGAATCGATTCTGCGCTGGTGCATAGTTGATGATAGTAATACGGCCCGAATCTGACCCGATAATAATATAATCTGGAAGCACGCTCAGCATAGCTCAGCCACAAGAACTCATATCATCAACGCCGCCGACCGGGGCACGTCCCGGCCACGGGACCGGTTTGCTGCAGAGAGATCCGTGCTGCCCCGGGAGCTTGGAGAATCACTAAGGTGGTCCTGCAATGCAAGGATAGAAGATAGGGCATACCTTTATTGCTCCCAGCCAGCCTAAAAGCGGCTAGGGTGCGGATGATCCCGAAGACATCCTGCGTATAGATCGGGTTAATCTTGCCTTGGGTCGGGTCAGGACGGTGAATGGTGAGCTTGGAACCTGAGGCGGTGATGATCTGCTGCTCCTTTGTCCCGGCGAATTGACCTAGAATTGCTTGTGTGACGGCAGTGGGCGGTTGGATGGTGAGAGAGTACATGAACATATTCGAGGTGGTCGCCATGATGGGCAGTGAGATACCTGCATACGCAGGGCAGAGGCGGTAATGGACGGCTCAGAGATATTAAATAACGGGCTGTCCCATCGCTACACAGAGACCGATGGAAAAGAGAGGCTCTAGTAGAGCGCCTTTAAAGGTCAAACCGTGAAGAAGTGGGAAGAAAAACCGTAAAGCGAAAAAAGTTTTTTAGATTGAATTGATCTGAAGTGGAAGAATCATTCGCCGGACTCCGATAGGTCTTTGATGCCTTAGCACTGAGGCATAAACCCAGACACGCGTCGATGGGCTTCGGTCGGTATCTGTCCCGCCCTCGATTCCAACAGAGGTTCATAACCAATTCCCGTCACCATCACCGCGCCTCTCTTTCTTATTATTGTCTCTTTTATCTATACTTCCTCTTTAACAGACTCTCAGGTTTGTGCCACAATTACCATTGTTTCAAGCCTACTTGACAGGACCTAGTGCCATGGCGGATGACGCCCCAGCGGAAGATCATTCCATTACCTTCAACATCAAGGCATCGAATGATGCCAAATTCAGTCTCACACTCCCTGTGTCCACGCCAGTGTCAGAACTCAAGATCAAGCTCTCAGGGTCAGACTACGCAGACACTCCGGCGGAACGTCAGCGCTTGATCTATTCCGGTCGAGTTCTCAGGGACCATGAGACTCTTGCCACATACAACATCAAGGATGGTCATACCGTTCACCTAGTTAAGAATGCGGCAAGCAACCAGCGCCAGAATCTCACGTCCCAAGCCTCTTCTGCAGCAACGGGTTCTACATCAACATCATCAATACCAAACGTTCCTACCAATATCGCAGCTGGGACCGGCAACAATCCGCTCGCGGGCTTGACTGGGGCGAGATATGCGGGATTCGCACAACTCCCAGGCGCTAGTCTCTTTGGTCCCGATGGCGGAGTAAGTTCACGCAAACATCGTAGTAGGATCAATGGGGGCGGGTTATTAAGAATTTGGACCTATGCTAACGGCGCATTAGATGGGACCCCTCCCAGACACAGAAACGATGCTCAGCATGCTTGAGAATCCGCAATTTCAATCGACAATGAATGAAGCCCTACAGAATCCCGCTATCATTGACATGATGATTCAACAAAATCCCATGCTTCGTGAGATGGGCCCGGGAGTGCGACAGATGATGCAGAGTCCGGAGTTCCGTCGAATGCTCACAGACCCTAATTCATTGCGCCAGATGGCGCAGCTACAACGAATCATGGGCAATAATCTGGGGGGATTCGGTCTTGGCGGCGGAGCGGGTACCACGGCGTTTCCTGCACCCGGCGTGACAAATACCACCCCTGAGGAGAACAGGAATCAGCAACAGAATACAAGTCAAAATGCCAATGCAGGCTCATCTTTACCCTTAAATCCCCTCTTGTTCCCAGGCGCTGGGCCTGCAAACAATCCGTTTGCTGCACTCTTTGGCGCCACCCCGGCGGGAGGTGTTAGTGCTCCGTCGGCCACATCTCCATCAGCTACATCTGCTCCGGGGGGGCAGAATTTAACTGGACAAGGCACAACGGGCAGGACTCCAGCTGAAGGCGTGCAAAACCAACCGAATCCTTTCGCGTTGCTATTTAACCCGACTCTCTTAGACCAACCTTCCCAACCCGAGACCCCGGCGACAAATCCAGAAGCGCAACAACAAGGCACCCAGCCTGCAATCAATATGTTCAATCCTCAAAATAACCCATTCCTTCGAGACCCTGCACTTCTCTCACAGATCTTGCAAACAATGGGCGGACAAAATGGTGGGGGTGGGGAGGCCACCAGTAACCCGTTCGCAGGGTTGTGGCCCGGCCTTGGTGGAGGCACTGGATTCGGGGCCCCCCCCACACAAGACAACCGGCCCCCAGAGGAACGATATGCGGAACAGCTACGACAACTAAACGAAATGGGATTCTACGAATTTGATCGGAATGTCGAGGCTCTACGGAGGACGGGCGGGAGCGTTCAAGGGGCAGTGGAGTATCTACTCAATCATCCGTCGTAAGACTCCGACAGACCGTAGTAAACTTTGCCTTTCTACTACTCTTCGTGTACGTGTGGCTCGCCTTGTTATTGTTTTAGTTAGTAACGAGATTCTTCACGCTGGAATAATACGGCGGGGTTGGTGACATCTTAAACATACCATATCAGGCAGATATTGGGGTTTTTGGATACGGTAGTAACCCCATATGCCTATATCATTAAAATACTGCTGCTCACAACCGTTATAATTCTAAATACTGTGGAAATTCCGTTAAAAGAAATTTTTTTTCATATAGTACATAAGCAGGACCTGCGGAGTTTCTCGGGTGGTCACATGTGCTATAATTTACGGCCCGTAGGGGAAAGATAGGGGATTATCAGAAAAAAATTCCCGTGAAGAGCGTTCTAATTTGCAGGTCACTGTGGTTGTTGATATTGTTGACAATACCCAAGAAAATGAATCAAAACGTGGTCACCGGAATGAGGTTTTATTACATGGGCAACTAATAAGTAAACAGTGTTTTTTTACGTGACGCTAGACTAAGTGAGACCCTTCCGTCACTTTTGACTGGGTACATATATATATGCAATAATGAGTAGCAAGCTTCAAAATCAACCTCCACTGAACCTTACCGGATATAGATTCGGTTATCAGAGTTTGCTCTCGCTTATGTTTCATCCACATTCTTTAAGTTATTCTTTGAGCCGGTTGCCTCACAAATGGAAAGTGTTGCTAAGTTTGTTCATCTTCTATATATTACTATGAGACCCCAAGAGCTTGGATCCATGATCTTAAACACTCGGAAGCCTCTATGATATCCCCTTTCATCCTGTCGCTAAGAAGTAACTTAGAAGAGCCGAATGAGCGCTTGCATTGTGTTCGGGATCTAAAACAGCTGCCGCGGAAAACCGGACAGGTCAATAGGTCATAGTATTTACGATGCCTCTCCCAGCATTTATTAATGGCTGTTGAAACGTGAAAAACATCTGCGGTAGCGCGTTCATTTACTCGTCCTTCGGCCGTGCCATCTATTTGATTTCTTACCTGGTGACTCAGACTTCAGTGCCTCCGATCGACAACTTAATCTCATACTCCTTGCTCTTTACTTTAAGTCCATGGAGTAAAAGATCTACAGCGGGGAAAGCCACCCATATAGACCCGTGTCGAGCGTTTGAGGCGTGACCTTGTAGTTCAAAGAGTTTGATTGTAAAATTGGCTCCAAAATTTATGGTGTGTGCGCCAATACATCCCATCTATAAAACTAAATGGAGGCGGTGGGGAAAGGCAGAATATTATGCTATAACAACATCAAAGTTAACAAACCAACTTATCTCAGGGGTGCTGTGCTTGTCAAGTGCTCCCGGGCAGCCAAACTTTACCACACAGAAATGCGAACTAGCAGAGAGGCTGGAGGGCAGAGATGACGTCAATAAAATAATGTCTACCCTAATTTTCGTTGCAAATTGAATGATATTGAGCGCTTTTGGTGTCAAGTAAGCGGTACGCACGCCAGCGCTGTGGTTACAGTGGTTCCTGCTCACGTTAAGAGTTCCACAACCCTGGAAAATTATTATTCTTGCCTAAGATCAAAGCTGGGTAGCGTATGGCATGTAGGAATGGAAGAAGTTGAAGTCTTTTGAAAGATTGTACTGACTGCGGACGATCAGTTTTAGAAAGAGGATAGTTGTTATGCACAGCCTACATATACATCATATATCATCATTCATGTACTTATCTACATCACTCATTGCATGCAACACGTCATCCACATGCTTTATTATGTCATTGAGATGGAAGGGTATACTGGAGTTCCTGGAATTTCCAGACTTCAGCCTTGTACCAACCTTGTACCAATGTACCCCGTTGCGTGTATAGTAGCAAAGTCATTCCGCTCCGAATATACATTATTCGCTGCCTACGGAGTGTTAACTACACCAACAAGCTGGAGGCGGAAGTGTAATTATGCTCCGGGCGGAGATCGTTTGAGGCCGTTTGTTTGTCGTGTTGAAAATTGCGCTAGGCCAAATTTGTACAATACGCTATTCCTAAATTAGTTAGGTATAAGCAGCAAAGATGACATGATTATGTAATTATGTCAAAAGTTACCCATTTTAAAACACGAATTTACCCCGCTGCAAGGCCGATATCCCCAAAAAATTAGATATTTTTGTTTTCGTCAAGTATCCACGAAATCTTATCTTATTAAAGGATTCAAAAGCACCATATTATATGTTGTGATGAGTGAAACAAGACTGTGCTGGTCCTCTTTTCTACATACGGTGTAGAACGAGGTATCAACGTCGCTGGAAGAGAAATGGGGGTCCTAGGGTCTCGCAGATTCAGCATGCTCTTGTTTAATAAGATACGTTGTTCGCGATATAGCGACGTGAAATAATAAATATATAAGCGGACGACGTGATGCACTAATGTTGCATTATTGATAAGCTACATTTCAACAAGAAAGTCAAATCTACGGCAGCAATACTTACGGGAATTACTAATAGTATGTATCTTACTATCAAAAATGTAACTATAGCTTATGTAACTATAGCTTATTATTTCGTATAGGCAATACACAAATAATTGATTCTTTGCCTCCTGCCCTCACTGGTTAAAAAACAAGAACTCGGTGGTTTAAACACAGAAAAAAATATCAGAGGAATATATGAAGGCAATCCGATCGATTCGGTGTACGACAACAAAAACACGCGGCTCTGTGATAGACTTCGTATCACTGACGGCAAGATCGGCACGGTATCGAAGTGCATTGGTAGATGGTGTTTGCAGTGATGAGGGAATGGTGGCAGGGATATTCTCTTGACAGCTTATTCTCGATTCACTCGGCCAAGGCTCCCTCTAGAGATACCCAGGTGTGAGTATAGTTGCCGGTAATGATGGAATGGCGTAGCTGGCAAGTATTGATCGACCCATTCACAACAAGCGGTACACACACAAGTTTCCAAAACATTCTTTTAACCGTTTGCCTGATCATACTCAATAGCAGTCATGGGCTGATTATTAATGTTATTGCCCGCAAGGACTGTGGAAGCAACACGTGGAAGCCAGTGAAGATTGAGCATTTTCCCATAGCCTGTCTTCACAATTTGTACGGTATCCCTTTCACCAAACAGTTTTTTTTAAGTGCCAATGACTATCTATCATATCAGATTACCCCCGCACTTTCACTCGTCCTTTACACAGCTCCGTCAATTGAGGTATTGCGGTTTTCTCTAAGGTTTGAGGCGAGGGCGGCACGCTTGGCGATGTGTGACGAATAGGACTGGAAGAAGTTATTGAGATAAGGATTTGATAACTTGTGAAGAGGATAGTCTTGGTAAAGTTATGCGAAACTGCAATATCATTGCGTCCTATCGATAGATCTCTCTGGGTCGTAGCGAGGTGGGGTCGTGGCGCGCGCTAGACTACATAGGTGCGATATGTAATTGACTACATAGGCTAGAATCCTCAGACCTAACGCATCTGGCTAAAGCCGCGATAGATGTGTCCATAGCGGGACCAGGGTCTGGGCCCGCTGAGACTAATAAGGCTAGAATAATTCAAGAATAACTTAGTTAAGCTAGTTGACCAGACTAGAATAACATAACTAGACTAGACTAGGAATTAACTGAGAAACAACTGCTAACGAAACTCCCTCCTCATAGCCAGCGGCCTCCAAACCGAGTACCTCGTACTGCGTTCATATAGCTCCTACCTAGACAAATACTACACAACAACAACTTCCGACTTCAAGGGGGCTGACCACACCGTTTCCAGAACACGTGTCTCAGTAGCGGCAGGAATAGATTCCGCAATAACTTCCTCTACAAGCCCAGCAACTTCTGTCGCGCTTCCGACCGAAAGACTCCATCCGGCGCCACCGTGGCCGTAGGAGTGAACGATGCGCGACCCGGCGCGTCTCAACTCGCGCTCAACACGAGGACCTCCCCGCCTCTGAGGGCGTGTCCCACAGATAATCGGGTTGCTGGGATCTAGGCGGGCGTTCTTGAGCTGAGGCAGAAGATCCTCGCAACGGGCGCGCATCTCCTTGACTGCGGCTGAGTCAAGAGTCAGGTCCGCAGCTTCGCCGTTAGCCTCACTGATCGTGCCGAGAGCCAGGATGCCGTCGTCGCGGGGGAGGATGAAGGCGCCGTCACCGCCGCTCTCACCAACCTTGGTAGAGGACACGACCATGGCATTGCGGACGACGGGAAAGTCTTTGCCGTCATTAACGAGGCGGAGGAGAGCACCATGAAGGCCGTAGACTTTAGGATCGGCAGCGGTTTCACGTGCGCCAAGGCCCATAGCATTGATTATGACGTCGGCCTTGTACTCTTCAAGAAGCTGGGACTCTTGATCCAGGAGATCACCTGAGATAGCGGCCGTCTTCAGGATCGCGCCCTTGCTCTTGACGAGGTCTGTCAAGAAGGTCAAGGCACGATCGACATTGATCACTGGGGCAGTATACTCATAGGCTTCGGCAAGACCACCCGCGTGCTGGACATTAATGTTATACTCGTCAAGGAGTTCGGGGCCGCGTCGATAGCCAGGTAGGTTCTTCTGCACGAAGTTCAATTTGTTGGACAAGACTTCGTTGCCCTCGATGGGACCAGTTGTAAGAATAGTGCATGGTCGGAGCTCCACAACATTGTCTAGCTCCTCGTTCGAAGCCAGAGCACTGTATACCTTGTAGCTTTCCAGAGTCCACTTTTGGTTGGTGGCTAAGTTGGCTGTGACTGCCTGTGGGCCGCACTCTAACGGGAGACACTTCCACAAGGCGCCAGCGGCCTGAGAAGACAGAGTGGGCTTCTCGGTTGAAGCCCACTCATCAGATACAATGGTGACTTTAATGCCACGGTCTAGGAGGGCCCACGCTGTGGTAAGGCCAATCACTCCTCCTCCGAGGACGAGGGCACGAGTGGAGCCTTTGGTGGGTGTTACCAAGGGAGTGGGAGCTATAGAGAGGCTTTCCATGATGACAGGAGTTTGGTTTGATGTGGTATATGGAGCGTGTGATTTGTATGTATTTTTGAACTGAGATATGATGTTGGTATTTGGGTGATAGAGAACTGAAGATTGTACGCAGGAGATGAAGGCCAGATTTATCAGTCCTTGAGCAGAGCGGCGACTCTCAACATGGGCCATCTAAACTCGCAACTGACCTGAATGGCATCAAGTTCCCCGCAGATAAGAAACGTCATACCCTACCAGATGACCCCCCTCGTCTGCATGTATAGGCGAGTTTGAGGCCCTCAGCACTACATCTTATTTGCATATACGAACAAGGTAGACCAGCTCCAACATCAGAATTCGGATGCATGCAGAACAATTGATTCGCGTTTCGGATTCCTCTTTGATATGAACGAGTGGGAAACTCTCAACATGGAGCCCTGAATTCACATGCACTGTTATTTAGTATTTCCTGTGACTATTTCCCCCTCATCTCTGTATGCTTGTGAGGATATATAACCTTTGACGTCAGGGTTTAGATGCATGCAGCACACAAGAGAGAGGAGAAATTTCGACATCAAGATTCCAAGCTCCTCATCCGACCAACAGATCTTTATTTGACATGCGCGAGCTAGCCGCCAGGTCCAGCTTACCTCATTCTACGCATGAACTAGCGAGCCATCCTTGACACCTCGTCTATCGCAGGGGCTAAATATTGACGATTCAGTAGTCGGGCGTGTTCGGTAGGTATGGTGGTAGAGCCGTGTTTCACTGCCCCCGGGCCGTATCTTCACACCATCAGAAACACACCATCGGCGGGACGACCGGCCATGTGGCAACAACAAGCAAGTCACAGCTATATGGCCTGCCGTAAACAACCGCTTCCTAAGGGTTTTATTTAAGGTGGTGGAAGGCGGAGGGGGGGTGGTCGATTCGGTAGCTGTACCCTATCATTTAATTTCGAAATCGATTTACATTCGGTTACTTCCCCTAGAAAACGGTTGCAAAAGCCAAGCGGCCAACACAAACCCCTTATTCACAATCAGACGGAATGTGGTGCTGGGTATGGTTTTTGCTGCGGTACCCCGCAGGCTCCGTTTGAACTATGTAGATCTGAGGGACTTGTGGGTACATGTTCGACGGATATGGCCCACTTTGTTAAATGGGGACTAGGGGTGAGTAACCAATGAGGTTTGGTGTTTTAAGGAACAGAATAGCATGCGGGTCTATTAGGGGCTGCCCTAATATAGACTTGTCAAGCATAACCATGTTATGTAATAATGCACAGTGGCCTATTTAGAGTTTCCTTTGTCAGGAAAGTGAACTACATATAAGCCAATCATAGGCGACACAACTATCTAACCGGATTATTATCATTAATAAACGTTGATTAATCGTTAATCGTGATAATTGATTTATTATCGAGTCTTATCGATATCCGCTTTATCAAAAAGCCAACACTGACTCTAATCCCAGGCGACCGTAAGCCAAATAGCTTCCTTCGTTGCAGGGGACAATGCACAGAACCCAGCGATCGTTCTACTTGCTACTACAAAACGTTGTTTCTTACTTGTTCAGCTTACGGGGGCACCGGCGAATAATAGCAAGATAAGACTCGGTGGATTTGCCATCGGTATTATCACCGAAGGAAGCATCAACATAGATTGCTGGTCCTTCGTGTGGTTTGGATCTACCACTGCTTGACGATGATTGTGGATGAGGAAGCATTTGCCGCCATCGAAGAGGATTGAGTTATTCGCGGGGCTTTCTATCCTTTAAGATAACTTAACAGTCCTTTACAAGCGTGTAAGTCTGTCATGTTCGGATTTGCATTCTTTTTCTGAAGGCGAGAGACTGCATATGCGATATCTGGTCCTGTTTTCGTTATCTAGCCAATTGAGTTGGCCAGTCAGAACGTTGGTAGTCTGCCGCGTTGACTGGTGCTACGATTTGTCTTCATTCAAGCTCTTCAGATATGCTGGGCTTCGTGAGATTCCACTTGATGGACTGGTCGCTATCTAAGCTTCAGCAAGGATGTTTTCGATGTATGGAGCTTGTGTCAATGTAATAACTCCTCTCACGTAGTCCCTAACGATACGACACCCTAAGAACTTGCCTAGCTCTCCAATGTCTTTTATCGGAAAGTCTTTGATAAGCTCTCCTTTTATTTCATCGACTTCATCTTTCGTAGAAGCTGCAATCGGCGTCGTCAGCATATATAATAGCAAATGATTTGCCAGTTCGAATGTAAACGCACAGATGCTCGGCAAGGGGTTCATATCCCAGGTTTTTGAGCTTCTTATCTAACGCATTACTCCACAAGGAAAGCCGATTGTTCGGGTCCGTACAATGCTTGTAATAAATGTCAAACAGGCTTTGTTGGTTTCTTGTTTGTAATACCCAGTAGATACGTGGTTGCACCCGATCTTGCAGCTGCGCATTAAGGTATGCTGTCATGAAATTAACTTACTCAGCATATAGGCCATAGCGGACAAGCTACGTGGTGCATAGGTGGCGTTAAAACCCGCTCCTTCGCGTCGCTTGTTGCTATAGATAACCTAGCAAGCTCAATATGCTGTCTGCATTCGTTCTTATATCAGATACTCATTTTCTAGGAAATCTTCTCACAGTAGCGTCTAAGGTAGTTAATATTACCAATATTATTAAATCTATTTCACACCCGATTCGGATCCCCCATGCAGGCAGCGCACAAAACCCACGTCTCGCGCCGGAAAACCTAGGTCTCCTTATACGCTGGTGCACTGAGGCCACCGCCTGTGTCCCCCCCGACTTCGCATATCCTTGGTGACCACTGTGTCCATAGGCCAGCTATGGGAGAAGCCTCATCATCCTCCGTCTAACCCCCAGTTCCCCCTATATTCCAGCGACTCAAGCGGTCGCCACCCACTCCGGTCTTCCTCAGTCATCTCCTTGGCACACCTGAATTGAGGGAGGACCCCCTGGCGGATAAGCCACGATGTGACTGCCTTGAGCCCTCTTCCTGTGCTGAGCACCTTGTCGTAGATTGTAGTGCCAGCATCAGCCTAAGGTAGTTAGCTAATAAGTTCATATGTATTCTTGCTTTCGAGTTTCTTAATTTGTTGTTCATCAATCTCCCAAGGACCGCTTCGTGCCATCACGCTAAACCTTTTCTAGAAGGGCCCGTGCACGACGCACAGCTGAAATGTTCATCCCCGCAGAGCACGATAACTCCTAGGATGGCGCCAAAACGCAAGAACGGAAGCGCGCAATCATCGCCAAAGAAGTCGGCGCCTACGGTACTAAGCATAACATCCCAGTTACGAGGTCATCACAAGCCACCCATCCGTCGAGGACGTTTACGTGACCAGCGCGTTGGACGATGGTCATCCGATTTGGCAGGACTGCTGCAGGCAGGGGGTCAATCTGCTATTAGCGGCATACGAGCACCAGGAAGCGAGCAGTTGGGGTAAAGTCCTAGATTTCTGGGATAACTGCGCCAAACAGGAGCACATAACCCAATATAGTCCCAAGTGCGGACCGGAGGTGCGGCCGTTCAACCAGCAGTGGTCATAGGTTCAGACTGCACTAGAGGTCTCTAAGCTAGCTGCACCTGCACAGCCAGCGGATGTGGATATGAAGTTCCAGCCACCCCTGCAGTGGGCCAGGAGTAGATAGAAAACCCACGCACAAGCAGCCGTCTCAGGCAACCTAGTGCGTGCGAAACCAGAGCTAAGTCGAGGACTAGATTTCACATATTTACGGGCAGACGACAGGAAGCTCCCGTCAGGCTGAGAAGAGTAGGTCAGGGCCCACGAAATGCGATCATTGAAACGCCATCAACAACCCGCCTGCAGGCGTCAGCTAAGCGCTTTACTCTTATCATGGAGACGCCGGCTGGAGGAGACATCGACCCAGCACCATCCGGGACAGCTTCAACAAGCATCCACCCTATTTAGAAGTGGGGCTAGCCTGCTCTAGGCGGGGCAACCTAGTAGTAACCTGCCGAAGCTCAGTAGAGGCAGTCCTCCAGTTCCAACACCTTTGGCTGCTAGGACTGCCCTCAGTCAAATGAGTACGGGACGGACGCGACGAGTGCTATGCCTTAAACGGCCAACAATATTTTAGAAGAGGAGATCAGGATGTATAACTCAGCCAAGATGGCAGCTGCCCCCTGCTTCACTGGGGCCCCCACGGTTGTCCTGTTCTATGCGACCGAGGAGGAAGCTCTAAGAGCGCCATAGTTGCTAGGCATCCACTTCGGCTTGACTAGGTACAGGCCTAAGCCGAACCGACGGCCGCGCTTCAGCGAATAGCTTGCCTCATTGTCTATGTGGTGTTTGTTTTTTTTTTTTGTCTTTCTTGTCACTCTCGCAAGGTAGTGGGAACTTGATGTGTGGGTAGGTTTTGCCGGTCTGATGTCATGAGCACTACCGGCTTCCTTGTAACTGCTGGGGGCCGTAATCTCGTAGATCCTGACGCGTAATTCACACTCACTAAGCTTTCCTAGTGGAGGATCAACAGCAAGTATTACACCCCCCATAGGGGCTTGTATCTGCGCTACCGGTTCTATAGATTGCCTTTTGTGAGTATGTTTGCCTCGAGCAAGTCGTTGACCCATTTCTTCTCCTAACCTCTTAGGAGAAACTCATTTTGTGGCTCACTGCAAGGCCTCACCTATGTTCGCTTAAAGATTACTGGACGTGGCGTTGATCCATAGAACCACCCGGTCTTAACTAAGTTGGCTTGACTATCATAGGATAAGACTTGAATATGGTGGCCAGCTATCCCAGTTAGTGGCTAGTTAAACTGTACAGAATTTGCTCACTGGGCTCAAGTTATACCGTCCTACGTCAGCCCCATCTCACTAGATTATTTGCACCATGTTGCACCACTTCTGTTGACCCACAAGCTTTTGAAGAGGATGTTATCATGTTGAAAAAAAAAACCACAGATATGTAGAGCTGAAAAGGGAAAGGGAGCTTTGGCGTAAAACAAGGTCCTATCGCGATTGGAAAACTGCGTAATATCGCAGCCACGTACATGTTAAACACCCTTCAACGAAGAGAAGAGTTTGAACAAAAGGTGAGAGGGGAA
The DNA here is from genome assembly GCA_019804575.2 of Pseudotulostoma volvatum. Lineage (NCBI taxonomy): Eukaryota > Fungi > Ascomycota > Eurotiomycetes > Eurotiales > Elaphomycetaceae > Pseudotulostoma > Pseudotulostoma volvatum. Next base: position 391 of record JAHQZX020002091.1, on the reverse strand, counting down.
ATTGAAAACCAAACAGATTTTCTTGCAAGAACTGCTCAGCAGAATGAAGATGCTGAAGCGGTTTCTGAATATCCACTAATAGTTGTTCGGGACAACCTTACAAGACGGAACTCGGTTTACTTCATGATGATAATTACGCGCTTCTTTGCTTAAAGGTTCTCCGGACCTTGTATCAAACAATTCCGAGAGAAGCCTGCTAGTGCCTCACCATCGCCCGAAGAGGATGACTTGTCAGTTAGCGATTGAAACGCATTAGCGTGCACACGAGACATTTTTGGAGTCACCTGACAATCTAACTCTTAGGTCATGCTTCATGTTGGATTATGAGCTAGCAACAGAGGATTATGGGCTAGCAGTAGAGGAATATTTGGGGCTTTCAACTGATTGCTAC